>DWDV01001028.1:0-14305 GCA_018245615.1 Mimoniades ocyalus
ATATATATATATATAAGAATGAAGAATAAAATAGATGTAATATGTAATTTAGAGACTATTAATTGTTTTGGGGACTGATCTCGGTGCCAAATGTACATATTCATTAACATACAGATTAACTTGCATCCCGTAAGCATTAGGTTATTGAGTGGCGTGCTTCTTTCATTGGTAGTGATATCGCTGACAAGTTCGACTGGTGCTTTAATTATCTTTCTGGAAGTCTATGCAAACAACATCAGCAGAGTTGTATCTACACGCAGGCTGACAAGGCTAAGATCAGAGTTCGCCATATCCACACTGTATTCGCTAAGTCAAATTGAACACACTTTACACCTTACTAAATGTATCCGAGAAGTTTACAGTGTGCAGATTCTTTCATGGTATTTTTCTTCAATGTCACAACAAGAGATGTTTAATATTCAATTTGTCCATTTAAAACCACCGACTAAACAAAAAGGGTGTAGCCCCAGCAGCTGGCATTTAATCTGCATAATTTACACAAATTAACAATACGGTGACGCCAAGTTTCATGCTACCAGTTACACCGTTCCAGTTAAACGTTAATGACAAGGAAAAATAAAACGGCGTGACTTGTTATGCAGATGGCACTGCACAAGAAAAGAAAACAGAATTATATTCGTGTCTGAAACGAAAAGCTTCCTGAAGCGGATGTTGATTTGGAGTAGAATAAAGTTGCGAATGAAATCAAACGGAGACGCAAGTCGGTGTGTTTACCGTTGAGAAACCTCATTTATCAGTGTTACAGTTTCAATACCTATAGGCACTCGCCATTAATAACTGTCACCCTGGATAGATATATCGAACGAAGTGCAGTTCCGGGGTCATCACACGATTTTATAGAACACTATAATACTGTTCACGTCCTTCAGCGATTGCCCTACATTATCAGTTTGGTCTGTTGAAGACTAAAAAACTACAGTTTTTGCGGTCGGTTATCCCAGGGTTTGATCGCATTCTATGGTCTATGTACTCGTACGTCTCTAAAAGCGTTTCAACTTTTCACGTGATTCCTATCAAAGTTATTCCTAACCAAAACTACTTATATATTTTAGCCAATTCGCTATTGAGCAGCATAATGGCGAATTGCTCCGGGCCTGTTACTGTTGTGCATGTAACTTATACACATCGGTGGACTTAAAAAAAGTTGTAGCTTTCTAATTCACAAAATTCAAATATTACTTTTCCAAAAATAAAATTTATGTTAGAATCACTAATGTTGGGATGATGACAACCAATAACATTTCTTTAGTCTCAGTTTCGACGGCAGAAGTTTCATTACTAATAGGCATATCTTTGCACAAAAGGTAACCATTGGATAAGGGTTTTCGTCGATATGTTTCTGAAAAAAAATTTAATCTTCTATACTTTGAATAATATTGTCACACGTGCTTGTATGTTAAAATTATTTTAAGTCCTTTATTATACTTTTGTATTTCTTATTGACTCTTTGTTAACTGTCAAACAATAGATAGCTAAATCAATTATAAGATTACATATTTATTAAACATTAAAGCGTATAATGTTACATTTTAGACATCACATTAGACATTCTACAAATCATTAACAGAAATTTTCCAAACGTTTTGTAGCCCTTTCTCATTTGGGTCTCTATTTCTGCCTTTGTAATATCTGTGTCTATTGTTTTCGTGTTTTGCAATAATTGTACGCTATGCCCTCACTTTCCAGTCTGCAATTTGGAGTATAAGATGCGCTTGGATCGTCGCTCATAATGCGTATATTAAACATGACTACGTACTGTACTGCTGAAGCCTATAGGATAACCTTTCCAGACTTACCACAAGTAATAAAAAGTTTCAGCAATTGGGAAAAACCGTATTTTAGAAGTCATTTGCCAAAAGAGCGATGAAAATTGTAGTTCCATTATGCCTAAGAGTCCTCTTAATATTTTCCAAAATTTGCTAAAACTTTTTAAACTTAGTCTTACACAATGATCACGGAGCATCGCTCGACCCTAAACAACGAGAAATAAGAATATACCTACTTGACTGTAGAAATATTAGCGTCCAACGAAACGCGAAACGCGGCCTTATCTCTTAAATGACAATTTCTGCCATTGAGCAGATGAGTAAGCATGTATCTATACTAAGAAAGGCATGGATGACATGGGGGACACCTTTGATATACTCGTATGTATAGTATGGTATTGTTTTGTGTGAAAATAGCCTTTTATTGAAGTAATAAAATATGTGTGATATTTAGTACCTACACTCGAGATGATGTCCACATAAAACGTATATACGGTATATTCACATTAGAGTATACGTACACATACATAAACACACACACATGTATTAGGGGATAGATGCCTCTTAATACAGGTGGTATTAAGGTAAAGTGTGGTTGAAGATTGTAAAAATATCTTTCTCTTCTGGTCGTAATTGCTACAAATGTGCACATCGCGCATGATCCTGTTCGGTACGCGCATTAGTGAACGGGCCAGCTACAATATTAGTCAGTTATTTCTTGTTTGATGTTAATATTTACCTACAATGCTTCAGCGACACGTTTCATATGATAGCCACGTCAGCTGTCGGTCAAACGGTGTGATGAGCAGCGGTACCCTCTAAATTACGTAGATTTTTTTTAAAGCATATCTTCCCGATTGAAAATTTAAATCAAGTCATAGTTATAGAAAGAACAGTCAATTTTTCAATACGCACTCCATGGTAACTAACTAACTAACTAACTAACTAACCCAATTAAATATAATTTCGTATTAAGTCGAATTTCGACCTGCTGCTACAAATGATACAACCAGTGCGCAATCACCGAGCGGACAGATGTCCGAGCTATTTCTTCTTTTATTTTATTTTCTATTTTTGTCTTTATTTTAGTGTTCGGCCCAACTGAAAATCGGTGTCGTATAGCACGACATAAGCCGAGTGTGGGCCGTTTCAGAGGTTTGCTGCAGCACAGACTTCATTTGTAAATGATATCTAGATTAAGATTTCTGAATTTTGTTTGTTGTTTGTGTCTGAACTCTGAATAAATGTTTTCTTTCTTTCTTTAATAGTGACTCAAGAGTCTGGACCTGTGCTAGCAATAGACTCACCACCAAGGTCATAGAGGGATGTAAACATAATTGGTGAAACATGGAAAGGCACTATACTCCACTGCCTACCTCTTTGGGACTAACAGATGTGGTGGTATGTCTTTTGTTACACAGATTTTTTAATGAAATCTGTCCTCTAATATCACTGTGTGACAACTTACAAGGAAGTTGTAACGATGCCAGTAACATGTCATGTGGTTGATGATGGTGCGCGGGTGGCCCTGCTTGGAGCACAGCGTGCACGTGTAGCTGGGCTCGTAATGCGCCTCCTCGGGCGGGTGCTCCACCAAGTATTCCACGCCGATCAGTGGAGCCCTGCGAACATATCTTAATTAGGTACTATACCGAAGGCATGTATCAACAAGTAAGTTGAATTATATGTCAAAAGTCACTATATATAGTAAAATTTATCTTGCCATAGTCACATCCACCGTGAACACACACACATGACAGAAAATAAAACTTTCTAGTTTAGAATAGTCACATAACATTGGCTTGATACTCCCCACTCACAAACACCTCTTACACACATGTAGAACATTGTTTCAAATACTGAAGGTTGACATACGTCACTGTATCCAACATGTCCTGTATGTGGCAGCGAATACTTTTCAGGTTGTTGTACTTCAAATCCAATTCTGATGTAGTTTGATTGAACAGCTCCACTTCTTCAGCCATCTTCTGCAACACCTTCGGAGTTGCTGTTGAAACAACATTATTAAGTACACATTTTATCCTCTAAAAGTCCACATGAGTCTGGTCCAAGCAAATTTATTATTTTATTATGGGTCACATACTAATTTGGCTTTGCTACAACACACACCACAGCAGAGCAGGTACAAATCCTCGCTATTGAGATAAATCTGCAGAGAACTCCACAAATCGACTTCAAAGATGAAGAGATAATCGTTACATGCCAACTCTTCTGATGAAAAAGCAGTTAAGGCTTTCAATAAGGTTTAGGACTGTTATGTGAGAAGGGGCTCTCGGGCGGACCACTAGTAACCAACCATTCAAGATATGAACATACTCAGTGTGGCTTAGCATACAATTTTTAACTGACGGCGTTTAGAATTTGCATTGTTTCACTCACATTTTAGCACTTTTTATGATATTTAACATCAACAACGTTACAGTAGGCACAACTCAAAGCTTTTACCTCCGAGTTTGCTTGAATTATCAGATTGCTTGTACGGATGTTCCCTGAATATTGACAGCGGCCACACCGTTCTCATGGATAATTTGGTCTTATGTTTTTTTCCCGAAATATGTGTCTGGAAATTAATTAAAAAATACCATTTAATAACAAAACGCTGATATCTTTTCCATATCTCCATTTCCCAAAAAATAATTTCAAAATTACCTGCAAAATTGTCTCCCCACTGCACATAGCTGCGCAGGGGTAGCACAAATAGATCCACTTGCCAGACACATCCCGGCCACGCCTCTCCACCATGCAACGGTAGCTGTCATCTTCAACCCTTATCTTCAAACTGTTCAAGTGATCCAGAAACTCTTGTTCGGCCTACAAAATAAAATGCGTATTAAACACAATTATAAACATAACAAAGAGCTGCGTCGAAATGAAACAGCAGCAACAACACCATTTCCCATAACAATATTAAGAAATTTTGAACGTCAAAATTTTTCACGCGCAAACTTCTAGAACATGACTACATAGAAGTGGTGGAAAATCAATTTTACCGGATAACAATTAAATCCAAAAACTTACGCGTACTCGACAAGAATGAATCGATAATAATCAGTCGTTTACATAGTTACATCGTTAAAGGTAAATAAAAGATACAATTGACATTATTCATAAACATATAATATTTATTAATTACGAACTTTTAAATGTTTTTTCTTCATAAGTATACTTACCACACCAGCGAGAGTCTCAAGGCAGCGCTTACATCCGAAAACCGTGTCTTATATTGGACGCATTTTTTTTTCTACTAAGGAACAACGCACGCAATGTTTGACGGTAGTAATAAAAAATCCATTTGTGTGTGGGTAAGTCAACAGTATTCTTTGTTGGGTCGCTGTTTTGCGGGACTCGTACCAAGCATCTCTCGGATTCTCGAATTTTATTCTTCACAGTGAGCCAACGCGATACTCACAGGGCGATAGTAAAAATCCTTCAACGTCATTCATGTCTTTGTGTTCATTAGGTGAATTCAATCACTGCGGTAGATTAAGCTTTTATCTAGTTCAATCGCTCACTAATTACCCGACGCTGTATCCGAAAACATCAAAAACTGATGCAAAAACGACTAAATTGTATTAAATTCAATTTTTCGCTTGTTTTAGAGGTGTGTAAAATCCATTTATATGTGCGCTAATTGCAAGACAATCCGGAAGGTAATTGCAATGTGGAGAAATTTAATGTAAAACAGGGTTCAAAGTTTCCTTCCAAACCAAGGAAACTCCCTCAAAGCATTTTGAAAGAGATTTGTACCGTTTTTCAAGACCTATGTTTTGGGAAAACCATGGTTTCCTCAATAAAAGCAGAGATTCGCTTGAATCAGGGCCAGAATAAAAAGATTTCCCAAAGAAATTATTGCGGAAATTGTTGGAATAGTGGAAAGAAACCTAGAGAAAACACGCGTCTAAAAAAGATGAAATTCCAAAAAACTGTTGATCTTTCAGATACCTTTTTTAATATTCTGCATGGTAATCTTGGTATGCGCTAGACAGATATCATTAACAGTTGTACCCCAAATATTAAATCCTCTGTAGAGATAAAGAAGATAAACTTTTAAAACGGATTGTCAGTCTTCTTTACTCTTTAAATGTATATCTTACTGTAAAAAATATATTTTACTAATTTGCTAGTGCTTGACCTTAAATCTGCTTTAAGAAACTAGTAGTCTGAGTGATTTTGCAGTAGCTCAAAATGTGCCCTACATCTCAAAAAATCTAAATGTCCCAGTGGGTGCTTGTAAAAATAAACTTTAGAATTCAAGCAAACCCTCCCTTTAATCGAATAGCTCATAGCAATTATTAAGTGTTCCCGAAAATGAAAGGAGCTCCGGGATTTTTTTCCAACTACAATTTAGTGGATGACGGAATAACTGCCTATTGTAGAATATAGAAAAAATTTGTTTAATTCTTCATACAGCATATAAATAATGTAATTCTAAGATATGAGAAATATACCAGGATTAAGAACGACTATCACAAAACGAGAAGCAAATTTTGAGTTCAATTTCATCTTACTGAGGTCTCCATCTGCAAATCTTTTCATCATAGTTTTACAAACAAACAAATTTCACAGAATAGCTTCTTAAACAAGTCATCATTTGTTCGTCTTTACCTAAATAATACAAAAACAGTGGGGTTTTTAAAACCACATAATAATTCATGACATAATCAAGAAAAATGCTTTGTAAAAATACAAAAGTTACTGTGATTTGAAGTAATTTCCTGGCTATTGTGAAATTTTATATGATTTTATATTTAGAATGTGAGGTATACATAACTAGTAATGTATCATCACACCTGTTATCCCGGAAGAGGTAGGCTGGGGAGTGTAGTACACTCCCATGTTTCACCAGTTACTAGCTCCAATTTACCTCCCACTATGGAATAGGTGATGAGCCTATTGCCATACACCAGGCACATATCCAAACTATGAGCCACTAATAAAAAATCTAAGTTAGAAAAATCCAATAGTGCTTGACCTGGGAATATATATTTATATAAATAATCTTGTATACACAGTTGCATTGAAAGCTCCACTTTATACCAAAACTCAATCTTAAAACAGACTATATATGCAAAACATGATTTGCTAGAGATATTGAAAAAAGTACCTTGAATTTCTAAAAAAGTATTTCTTCTCCTTACCACAGGCAGTTTGAGTGCATCTATACTTGCACCAACCATTCTGTTTGCTCCCAACTTTCTTAACTTTAAATAGTCGTTTTTTTACCTTGCATAGGTCAACAGAAAGGTAAATAACTAAAATTTTACCTGAAGGCTTCCATATTTTAATTACAATAATTTGACTGTATGTTTAGTCCTGAATTATAGCTGTTGAAAAACTTTCTACATTTATAATATTTCATGTTCATAAATAACTTGTCTTTGTTACATATTTTACAGTATAATTTTTGCTTAAAGTGATAAGTTATGTCTTTCACACTTTTTGAGTTTCATCATAAAAGTAAACACCTATTTTAGATTCATGAATAATAAAAAACACAAACACAAACCATCAGTAACATAAACTTAATTACATTCAGTGAGATCTAGTATTATATTAAGTGATATGCCTATATATATTTATGTATTTTAACTCTAAGTAAACTTTATATTTGCACACAGACAACAGGCTAACATTTAGTACCAACGAAATATTAACAGAATCAATAGTTTAAAAAACACAAATATTTACTGTAAAAATTGAAATGTGTTTATTAGAATGCAAATGAAGTAAATGTAGAAATTAATTGAATTTGTATTCAAACCCATTATTATAACAAATTTAATAATATTTAAAGAATAACCTATACACCTAGCGTGAAACAGTTAAAAGCTATGTATAAAAGAATTTTCAACTGAATAATGTTGAAACAATTTGTTCCCTAGTTGATTGATGTATCACCACCATTTTAAATTTTTCACAAATTTTTTTTGCAGGTTGGTAAACTTTAAATGTAGTTTTTTGTTATCATTCTATGGAGTTACGAACTCTTGAAACTTTATGTAAGAAAATTAATGTTGTACCGTAACATCTGTAAACCATTTTCCTTCTATCAATTTTGATGATAGTAATGTCATTTCAAATTTGTCATACCAGTTCTTACACACTACCAGAACCCAACATCTTACCTTAATCTGCTTAAATAATCTGTTACATTTCCATGGATATTACAACTGTTTTTTTTATTTCCAGCCAACAGGCACAAAGTAAAATATTATAATAATAACTTTGTTTCATACCTAACTAGTTCTGCTTAAAGTAACAGATGTAGGTACCACACCAAACATTTTAAAGAAAAATTTTAGTGTGCACATAATGTCACAATACTTTATTAATCAAAAAATCGCATCACAATTATGAAAAATGCAAGTCACTACATTTTTAAAGTTACAACAAATAAAATGCAATATTTACCTTAGTGCTGGAATTGTCCTCCAGTTTCTTCGGCACTTCGATAACAGTGTCCTGGTAGCCCTCCGCACCCGGAGGGCAGTCGGGTAGATCCATCTTGATGCACTACACTCGACAGTTTATGACCATAAATTGATCATAAACTTACCATTCGCGATTACACTGTCACTTTTTTACATAAAATGTCTATTCTTCTTTAGCTCGATCCGCACACAACTGTGAAACAAAACAAGATCGTCAGACAACTAGAATTATCAAGTTAACTATGGTATTGAATATTAATACAAACTGATACTTACATATTGCCAATATATTAAAGATATATATATATGTTTATAATACCTGTAAGTTGCTGTAACCACGGAGGGACAAGAACACAATCACACCATTTCATGGATGTATCAAGTACCAAGAGATTAACTCAAACTTAGATATAGCAATAATGTTAAAAGTTTTACAAACCAATTAATAAATGCTCAATATATATTTTGCTCAATATGTATTTGTTTCAACTCTTTCTAACAAAGTTTACAACCTACACAAATGCAATTAGGCAGAGGATAAACATAAGTGTTTTAAAATAGTTAGGTTAGTCTTGTAAGGAGGACATGTAGGAATATATTTCATTATGCTCCTAACTGCAGGACAGAATTTCAATGTTGAATATTGCCAATATTTCATTTTAATCCTTTCCAGATGTTTCAATGCATCAACAATTTATTCAGTGCAGAGAGCTTTTTGTTTCTTACATTTTTATACTCACATGAATAAATTTATACTATAACATCTATGAAGATGATTATACATTTTTACACAACATTTTTTTTTTATATATTCAATCTGACAAACAGGCAGATGGACCACCTGATGCTAAGTGGTTACAGTTGCCTAAGGACATTCACATCAACCGTGGGGTAGCCAATGGGTTGCTGATTAACTTCAATTGCATTTCTTAAATATTACATTTTCATTACTGTAAACATAACACTAGTAACTTTTTGCTGAGTTTCTAGAACTTTTTAGAATACACTAAATATATAATATTGTCTGCCTTGTTGGTTGTGTTGGTTGCAAGTGTAACTGCCGAACAGGTCCTATGTTCAATTCCCGGGTCAGGCACTAGTACATTTTCCAATTTAGATTTTTTAGTTGTGGTTCGGAGTCTGGATATGTGCCTGGTGTATGGCAATAGGCTCACCACCTATTCCATAGTGGGACATAAACATAACTGCTGAAACGTGCAAGTGTTCTACATTCCTCTGCCTACCTCTTTGCATGACAGGTGTGATGTTACATTTTTGTTACTAAATATATAATGTGACTTGTTTTTTTAAAATTCAAATAACTAGCTGGATATCATCTTAATAATTTTGAAATGTAATTTGTAAAGTTGCATAGTGATAGATTTGAACATAGATTTTGTGGATTTATGTACAGTTCCTCTGCATACCCCTTCAGGGGAATATGTTATGTCATGCAGTTGGCATCTAAGCACCATATGATATGGTCATATCTATCATTATTCATGTGTTGGAAAAAAGTAAAATTCTTACCTGTTATTTCTAATTTAATCACATAGAATATTACAATCAGTAAGGTGAACACATTTAGGCATTATTGCAAGCCAAAGATTATATTTTTTTTACTATAATGTGTTATTAGTGGAAGTTTATAAGATTTATATTAAATACCAAATCAATGAATATTTAATGTCAGTTCAAAATTGAAGACTGAAGGGTTGTATGGAGATGTGTAAAAATAAAGATTTATATTTTTATTAAGGTTCTGGTTCAGAAACAGGAGCAGTATATTAGTAGTGCAAGAACCTGTTGAAACAACCTTATAAGAAAAATAAGTGGACAGTTTCATAATAGAATTTCTAAGTATATGACAGAACAGTGTGATAGAGAATAGTTTAAAAAATTGTTTAGAGCTCGATTTATGCCCCGAGTATGTCAATAGGCTCACCCCTTATTCCATGGAATGTGTAACTGTTGACATGTAAGATTACTATACTCCTCTAGCTAATTTGGGGTAATGCAAGTGTGACTTTATCATGTAATTATTTAGAAAACAGTAAATAAAAAACAACAAACATTCCATTTATAATACCGAGACTGATTAAATACGAGCTGATTAAAATATTTATATATTACTATAATTTTGCATTCTGAACTTTAAACCTCCTTTCTTTACTACGGAGGAGTTTCGTTTTAGATATATTTAGCAATTAATATACAACTACAAAATAAATGCAATACTTACTTACCAGTCAAGTTGATTCCTTTGAACATGTTTTGCAGTGTGTATGATGAATAGACAATATAAACACTGTTCAATATGTAAAATGTGAATAATTGCAGCAAATTAACTACATTATCTAGAGTAATTTAAAGAATTTGATGCAAAAAATCTTTTGGTTCAACAGTATTGTGATTACGTTAATTTTACGTTAAGCAGGCAGGCCACAAACACACGAGATTTCTTTCTTTTCAAATTTATATGTCGGTAAATTCAAGTAGCATCCATTCCGTCAACGTAAAACTAATTCTTTCAGTTCATATCATAAAAAGCATAAAATCGATACTAACCTGTTAACAATAGACGCAACCGGAACTACACATTGTATAGAACTCGAAAATACTTGCTTACAATAACACGAATGTGTACCAATAGGAAGTATTAGTGAATCTTCAACACGATCGCAGTTCTTATTTGTTTTTGATTGCTGCCATAAGTTAACACAACAATGGCACCCAAAAACATTGATGAACAGCTTATATGACACATGACATGTAACAGTTCAGCAGTCATCAAACCTCGGGAAAGAAAATACAGATGGCGGCGCGATAGGAGATAATAAGAGCCGTACAGTGACGTCTTGCTTTTGCTTGGCTACAAATTACCATATTGAAAATTTATTCATCCTTCATTAAAAAAAACTAATTGTTGCTATTTTATTGTAAATAAATCGATATTATAAATTATTATTATGATGCTTAGCGATAAAGTGTTTTATTTATTTAATCAATATTTCTAGTAACAAAACAATCACTCATTGAATTATAATTACAGAATTTCTGTTTTCGTTTTTCCTTGCAAGAATAAAGTTTAATACGAATATTAATTAACAGATTTCAGCAACTTTTCCCCACCCAGAGCTTATAACATACATAAGAATCAATCAAAGAAAAAAAAAAAAATCAAAGTAAGAAGGGTACAGGTAATTTTAACCTAACCTCCATAAATTTAAGGAAGTATATAATAGGCGTATTGCTACTAATCTTTAAATATAGGTCTAAGGAATATTTTGTATATTCATGTTATAAGTATATGGTATCACGATTTTTTGTTATTATTACACTGATCTGTAGATATGGATAGGTTGTACCTCTTCCGGTCCTTTCTATCGTTCCACTGCTGGACACAGGTCTCCTCGGAGAATGAAAAGGTTAAGGTCATAAGGACTGTTACGCTGGCCAAGTGCGGGTTGGCAGACTTCACACGCCTTAGAGAATAATTTATCTTTGAGAACTCTATGGTGTGCAAGTTTCCTCACGATGTTTTCCTTCACTGTTTTAGCTAGTGATATTTAACACACATTTTTTAAAGAGGTGTGCGTTAGGATTTGAACCCGGGCTCCCGTAGTAAAAGGTCGAATTTCACACCACTAGACTTGCCACCACTGGAACAAAATTTATAATATGGGATATAACCAGTAACCAGTTAATGCCTCTTTATACTGAGAATAGAAATTATATGATATTTAGCATGTGTCCATCGCACCGTGTATAACTGTGGTAGACCGTGTATAATAACGTGCGCATTACGCTCATATTATATTCATAGAATAGACAAGCAAATCAAAAAGTAGTCTCGTCGATAGAGAAAGAAAGAGAATGAATTTGGTACTCCTTTCTGTTTTTAAATTATTGTATCCGATAGCAAACTTTGCGCATCAATTACTGAAGAAACTAATCAGAAAAGATTACACGTATACCAAATTCATGTTCTTTCTCTTTCTATCAACGAGACATTTCCACTTACATACGTGCCGATAGCTTGCCTATTCTATTTATAATATCCCTATGACTACGCTACGTTTAATTTCATTCCCCAGAACTAGAGGGACTGATAGTTATACATTTTGTGTTAATAATGAATTACTCGATAAGCTACCCATATATACAGATCAGTGTTTTATTAGGGTTTGACAACTCTAGCGAAGTTATTTTCTTCGTATATCCTGCTGCCGAACGTAACTAATTATTGTTAACACAAAAGAAAAAAGAAAAAACACTATGTCAAGACTTATTTTGTATTATGCCCAAAAAATATTCTTGCGGAAACATAATCCAACCTTTGGTGGTCAATTGCTGGACATTTAATATGTCCAAAGAATACATAATTACATACGAATATATTATATGCACCTGTGCTGTACGTTTGTTGATCAATGTAGGTTTCGTTTTATTTCCAGTTTTTTTTTTCTAATTAAATGGTTATCGTTTTAAATGTTCACCGCATATCTTTTTAATTTTTTACTGTAGAAACGTAGAAAGTATCAGTGTACAGTATCTAAAAAATTGTCAATCAAGTCACTATTTGACAGAAACATTTATTTTAATAGCCGGAGTAGTTGGACTGATCTAGAGGTTTTTATCAAACAGCGCAGAAGGAATTTGAATGTATGAAGCAAATTGGCTTATCATTTATTATTCCTTATTATTTCACCTGTGAACGAAGAATATGAGCACCAAAGGAGTGAAGGCGCCCAATAAAATTTAAACAAAATTAAAGGTGCTTTATCCTAGTGGTTTTATGTCTTAAAAAATAAAAATGAGCTTACAACTGGAGAACCAAGAAACTTCCTTTTTCTAGGAGCTTGACGACGTCATATAAAGAAACACAAGATTTACACACTTTTTTGTGTACCTAGTTCTTAAGTTTATTCATCAGTTAAGGAGTTTTATTTAATAATTTTATTGAAAAACATACCGTTTGAAAACAAACTTATTAATTGTCTCGAAATGGCAAAACTATTTTATCCTTGTATAACTTGACACAGACATTTCTTAAATTAATTTCATAGATAGATTAGATACAGGAATTTTAATGTAAGAAAATAAATTTAACATGTTAAATAAGCACGCTTAATAAATCGTGTAAAGAATTGATACATTCTTTACGACTTTATTTTTTATTCTTGGGTCAAGAATCTCACGTAACGGCAAAGGCTTTGTAGAGTGTAATATCATGCGAGTAACAAAGCACACTCGAAACTTTTCGCATTAAATCAAGAGGGCATTCACCGAAATGAGCATCTCAATGCTAATTAGACTCGAAGATTGACTTACAGGTAGAATTACCTGGAGCCCGCGTGGTGCGACTAGCACGCTCAGTCAGCCGCGCAGTCCGGACGCGATGGTTCGCGGGTGCGCGCGCTTTGCTGGTTTTTTCCCGCGCTTAATTTCCTTTTACGCGGCTATCTCTAACGTTTTGTGCGCGGATTATGGAATCCCCATTGAAATTAAACTATGGGACACCGGCCGAACACCCTTAATACACATGGTAGACGTCACAAATGAATTCGGTTTAAAAGTACTCGCAGAACATAATTTCTTGAACGACAATAATATAGCTTTTTCACCCTACGGTTTAATGGGAATACTGGTGGCCTTGTACGAGGGAGTGGATGGCGAGTCCTCATACCAGATTCAACGCGGAATGCAATTACCTTGGAACAGGAATGTGATGAGAATAGGTTTTCGAGATATACATCGGACGTTGAAAGTAAGTAAGTCGTTAAACAATTGTTTAGGTGCCGGCAAAAATTTATCAACATCAATAAAATTGTGGGTATTGTTTAAATGGTACGACAGTAAATTATCGTAAACAATATTAAAAACTAACTATCTTACATACATATGTATTTTATTATAATAAGATATATTATAAATACATATAAAGTAAAAAGTAACATCACGATTCCCGGGTCGAACACTACAAAACTTTCTAATTTAGATTTTCTAGTAGTGGTTCGGAGTCTGGATATGTGCCCGATGCATGGCAATAGGCTCACCACCTAT
>DWDV01001029.1:0-14296 GCA_018245615.1 Mimoniades ocyalus
ACACCATCACTAAGTTGTACCTGTATGATCTAGATATAATATCATCAGCGTGTGTGTGGCTAGAGACAAGGTATGGTACAAATGTGCGTGTGTGTATGCGCGTACGTCTATCATCTAACATCTATAACATTATATTTCAAAACACCTATTTAGATCAAATTTTCTTTGTTGCATTAATCGTACCATTGTATTCGTAGCTTTATATTTTTGGTGGAATAATTAATGTATCCAATGGTAAAGCTAAAATTATTTTACAGAATTAATTTTGTATTTTTATAAACGTACGTATATATAATATACTATTAGCTTATAAATAAAAGGCCCTAGCGCTTGTACTTGATTATGCCTGCACTAAATTACAATATATGGCATAAATACTGCATGTTTCTATGTATATAGTATATTTTCATGTACTAATTGTTTCCTGTGGCACAATATCGCTCCCGAAGCAATGAACAATTTTCCCATCTTAAAAATATTCTATACTTCTACTGGAAATTTCATTACAAGCCGTCTGTTACTTGTTGCATAATACACACTCGTAGTACTTGCTACTATTTCAAAAACTTTTTATGCACAAATTTTACCCCGTTTTATTATTATATACACACATATTGCAATTCCGCATGAGTTCGCTATCGTTTCTAATTTCGTTTGTTATTCCTAATTAAATTAAGTACTAAACAACATAAGTGGCCCAAGGGCGGATCCAGGGGAGGTCTTAGGAGTCATGACCCCCCCCCCCCCCCTGGGGTGGGCCCACGTCCCCTGGGGTGGGTCCACGTCCCTAAAAACGTACCCATTGCGTTAGATGAAGTGATAACGCGTTTTGGGAGAAGACGTAAATGGAAAATTGATTTTGTTATTTAAATATGGGTAGAATTTTTAAGTACAGTACCTACTTACATTTATTGATAAAATAACTAATTTTTTCTTGTATCTATTATTACCAAAATTATATTATTACTTCTTGTGACATAACCACGACTATGTGACACCCCCCTCCCCCCCCGGCGCCAAAGGTAGATCCGCTCTTGAAGTGGCCTACGTCACCCTCGTAATACCAGGTTTTGATAATTTCGACATAGAACTTCGATTTATCTCTGTTACGCAAAGTGTGTATGTTCACTGTCAAGAGTCAGTGTTCATTCTTATCTTAAAATAATAATTAGACGTCTCAAGCACAAAAGTGTTTTATCGTTATTTTACAGTTTTAATTAAACTGTGAAAGTTACTACTTCGTTAGTCATGTTGGTTGCAAGCGCGACTGCCGATGGAGAGGTGATGGGTTCAAATCCCGAGTCGGGCGCTATTAGATTTTTATAACCTAGATTTTCGAGTAGTGGCTAGGAGTCTGGATATGTGCCCGGTGCATGGATATAGGCTCACTTGGATTGGGACAAGTTTGCGGCGGAGACAGAGATAGCATTCGCTTTATTGCTGCCAATTTAAATATAAGATCATGTATATGAAAGATAAAATACGTACGATCTTCTTTGAAGACAATACTGAAATAAATTGCTCTGTTTTCTTTCAGGTCGAATCCGTGACTCATCCGGTTCCTACAGATTGCCAATCGTTGTATTAAACCTCGTCACGTTGCTTACTGTAATTAGTTGGAGTGCTGAATTTTTATATTTCAAGCTGAAGGACAGCAACAAAAAACAAACAAGCAGTTAATTTTGAACATCAATTGTATATTTTTATAAAGTACACGTTATTTATACTATTAGTAGCTACTAGCTGTAATGTCAGGTTGTACAAATTTATTTAATTTTAAAGTGTAGAACAAGATGACTTTTATTTATTTACAGACTTTAATTTATATAATTGTAATTTCATCCTAATCTTAAACGAGATAACTTTGTAATATAATTATGATCCTAACATTTAATAGTAGTTATATATTCGTATTTACATTTAAATTGTCCTAAAAATATTTACAAATATGCTATGGTAAATACATTAAATGAGATTGTAATTAACACTTTTTACATAGCGCGAGCTAGAAATCACTCGTTAGTGTTATACATTATTAAAAGACGAAGTGATTTTACTAAAATAAGAGCATAAAACCTAAATAACGAGGCTTACGAAAATCAGGCTTTGGTTCACCACGTCTATAAAATCCACGCTCATAACATATGTAGGTACTTTTAACGTAAGACAAAAAACAAGATTGTTGAGAATTAAGACCTTTAAAATAGTTTAATATTAAATATATAGTAATAGTTCAATTACATTTAAGATAATTTTATACTCTAAAGTTTGGACAATTAGCGATTACAAAGATTATAGTCACACTCTTGATTAATAAAAAAGTCATTGGTACACCGTAACATTCATGACACGTCGCATCAATGTTATCACATAGAAGTCACTACACTGTTCCAAAGACACTCACACATAAACACATCCGTTATATTGTTATTTACTGTACAGTTCAAAATCGGTGTCTTCTTTATTCACGATATTGCAGTCTTTTGAGTAGTTGTATTCTGTAAAGTAATACGCAATACTCATTAACAATTTTAAAATTAGGTGTAAACTTTAAGATTCATTGTTCGGTAAATGCCGATACTTTGTAAAAATATTTTTTTTTCTTATCGAATTACAACTATAGCGCAATATAAACTTAGAATGTTATAAAATTATCGCTGTCACGAAGTAACAATATTTTATACAAAGTATAATAAGTATTCTTAAAAAAATAAAAAACATTATCTACGTTGGTTGTTTTTATGACTACTGGTCATAATAGCTCAATAGAAACACAAAATATGTTATTGGGAAAAAAGTCCGTATATTATAAATATGTAAGTGCATAAACGTGATAAAAACCTCTTCCACATTAGTGGTATCTTTTTGTTCAGATCCGTCTAATAGAGAGACATGTCCGGTATCGCTACGACTCCACAAATCATTTACTGAAATAAAAAAAATATAAATTTAGTACATGTTATAAATAAGTGCTCGATAAGTCTGTAATATGAAGATCCTTACTACTTCGATGCCAATCTTTTGAAGGTGATGAGATTTCCATATGGTAATGGGCTTGAGAGTCCGAAGTAGTAAAACCAAAAGAAGGCCTGCTTGAGAATCTTGGTGATTTAAATGGCAAATCATCTGATCCAGATACGGAGCTGTCCGTGCCTGTTTTCTTTGATTCAAATGTCTCTGAATCATAGTCATATTCGGGTGCTTTCGGTTTTTCTCGCCATGGCTTCGATGTGACCACGTAAACCTTCTCTTTAGTTAAAGGAGATATTGAAGTCTGTATCTCGCTCCATGGTGCTGATGTCGTGGTTGTAGTTCGAAAAGACGACGCTGCCGTGTATATATGTAGTTTCTGAATTACATTCGATTCTTCATTCTTGACACCACTGTAATCACTCTTCGTTCTTTCAACGGCATTATATTCTTTTCCCGTCTTTGGTAATGAATCATTTTTATTATCCGTTACTGTATGTTGAACACTACTAGAAACTTCGTGGTCATAAAATTCATAATTATAATTATTAGTCGCTGTAACGTAATTTGTTATGGGATTAATAGTAGAGGTGAAATATTCATCAGGAATCTGTTTGGCATATTTCTCGTTGGAACGAGTTCTTTGAGGGGTTCTGAAATACTTAGAACTAGAATATTCCTGTTCAGTCCAGTCATCGATTGTATGTTGAAGTTTGATAATATCGAAAGGCGGTTCCTTAACGTCATATAAATCATTTAGTACACCTGAAGTAGTTTGTTGATCAATATTATTATGTTCTGTAACGACCACTAAAGGATTTTCTGTTGTAGTTCCGATATTATAGTTTTCTGTTGTAATAAAACTGTAGTTTTCTGTATTTGGCTGAACTTTTCGTGCCAGAAAATCTTCCTCAAAGTTAGATTTCCAGTCTTTAGCTGAAGATTCCATATTATTTTTGTTCTCTGATGTATACGGAATAATTATTTGTATCAATTTTGAACGATCGCTTTGCTCTTGTTCCACTTTTGATGGAGATAAGTCATTGATGTATGTTTTACTCTCGTCCCATGCACTTATAAACGTGGACTGTTGTAAAGGTGAAATTGTTGTAGTTATATCATCATAAATTTCGTATTCATTTTCATTAATCGGTGTAGAAATAGTAACAAAGTTTTTGTAATTTTTATGTGGTGCACTTGGTTTCAAATATAATAACGGTGAGTCGATATTCTGTAAATTACCTTCAGTCCTATACTTATCAACGTCATCATCTTTAATCCCCCTTAAATCAGCAAAATCAGGTTTATGATTAGCAGGTATTTGCGAATCTGGATTAAGCTGTAAAATGGGTAAACCTTCATACAAATTATTTCCAACGTCAGTGCCTGTACTTTCAAAGCTCGAATCTTCTTGCGATTTGGCGGCAGAAACATGGTCTTCCGATGCTTGAGAAGATATATCTCGTTCTTCGTCGATAATGAAACTATTTGGTATATTTCTATAAGCTTTCGTTTGGTTTGAAGATTCTCTCGCGTCTATATGAATGATAGGTGACTGAATTATAGAAACTGGGTATTCTATTGAATGAGTAAATTCAGCAACTGGCAAACTTTTAGCCACATTTATATTATTATTTGTTTCTTGTTTGAAATTAATCCCGTTAATAATTTTTTTAGGGAATTGCGTTGATATTGGACGAAACGGTCGAGCATTGAAAATTGGAGGTAGAGGTGACACACTTAAATTGGGTAACGCAACGGGTTGCAAAGTATGAATATTCCTACCTCTATTTAATGTAAATGGCGCTGGATTAGCAAGAGTCACTGACATATTTGGTCTGACTAAATGAGAACCATCATAAGGCAATATTTCAGTTTTAACCTTACTTGATTCAGCAGCAGTAGCTGGTACTGAAAATGGGATATCTATAGCATATGTATTAGTAATGAGTTCGCCGTATGAGTTTTTAAATCCCAACGGAGAACTAACTTTTGGTAACTCTAATTGAGAAGCTGGTTTATCTAATATTTCGACGTCATTTTGTCTAGGTAACTCCTTGTTTACCACTTCTGGATAATAATTTGAAGATATAAACGGATAGGCAGTAGTTGAAAATTGAGAGCTTCCAGAGGGAGAAGATACGTAAACAGAAGCGGAAGGTTTATAAGTTGAACTAGATATCACATTAAAAGATCCAGTTCCGCTGTAGGATGAACTAAGGTGTTCAATTGGGGTACTAGGTAATTTATGGGATGGACCTAATATATCATAAGAATTGCTCGACAGGGAATAAGTAGAACTTATAGAATTTTCTTGTAGAGTAGGCACGGTGTGCGTCGGGCTTGGAGGTCCATATGTTGAGCTTAATGACCTAAATGAATTCATGGGCAAATTAAATTGCTCAGGTGGGCCATAGACTTCATGAGGGACGCCGGTAAACATTGTTTGTTGTCGTTGATCGTTATGTTTTATATTTGGAGGTCTATAATCGCCAAAATTTTGCAGATTGCTATATGCAGTAGGACTCGGGGGTCCATAGGTTGGACTAATGTTCTGTTGTATATTTTCAGACCCCACCTTGTATCTAAGAACTGGTATCCATGGCTCTAAATTGCATGGATTACAATCCTTTTTTAATGGAGCGATATTGCTAGTACCAGATATGCTCGCATCATAAAATAGTTCTTTAGATGGGAAAAGCCACCCTGAAACTTTTTGAAATATGGACGGCGAAGGTGTCGTTGCAAACTGTTGAGGTGGTGGTACAAAATTAAAGTTATATTGCTTATAGAAAGGAGCAGGAAATTTAAATTCTGCTGCAGATGTAATTGGAGGAGCAGGCGCGGGTGGAGGGGGAGGTTGATATTGTATCGCATCTGGGTTTTGTCTATGTGCTCTGCCATGGTGAAATGGCACAGATGACAGCAGTGGCAAAGGCGGCGGCTTGAGAAGATCTCCAAAATTGCCCTGGCTGTAACCGCTAGTTGCTTCACATTTACATCTTGATATTATGGCCAGCAATACGACTCGAAGTATCTGAAAACATAAAAATAATTATGGTTACATATATATTTATTTCATTACTAGTCTACCTAACAGAAGATGTTCTGCCTAAACGTTGGGTTATCTGCAATTACCAGTTCAGCAAATGTTTTTTCGATTTTTTTTTAATTTTTTGATTTTCAAACCAACGTCAATTACTTATGGAGTTTTTTTTTTTATTTAGAAAATTTGTAACACACGCATGTACAGAAAAATTAAGTATATGTGTAAATATACTCGTACGTTATAATCTTTAAAGCTAGTATTTTACGAAAACTTATTTCATGATATGACGTAGGTATACAAGTTACGTTATAACGTAACTTGTTAAATGTGTGAGTGTACTAAGCACCTCTTCCTACCTTTTCGGGGATTACTAGCGTGATATTATTTTTTTTTATATAAGGTCTATAGATACATAAACCCGTTTCTAATACTCGTAGCAAATACGTCGGGACAGTTTGTGGAATAAAGAAGGAGATCTGGATAGCAGCATATTTTAATTATATCTGTTTAGCACTCATTTTGTAATTACTTAGAAAATATAGTGAAACACTCGCCGTGACATATCGAAGCCATTGTGCCCGCTTCCCACGTGCTGCCATTCTTTACTCTTTTCTCTTTTCTCATAAAATACAGCCGATAGACGCCATCGGAAGAAGGTGCTACTTTTGTAACAATTAATAACAATCCATTATTTGTATAATGCTCCAATACCTCTGCTGGCCTGTTGCTACAGTGCTACGCTGTTGCTCCAGTTACTAAGCTGAGATTATAGACAGGGTTAATGTCTAAGACAATTATTTGTCTGACAAATACGTGTTTTTGTAATAATTGTAATTGTAACATATTTTACTGTATTATTATAATTGTATCTGTTCGGAACTTTATACACGATTATTCTGAAGTTATCTGTTTATCGTACCACAGGTCCGGCCTTGGTATGAAATCTTAAGATATCATTATAATTGTAACATCACGCCTGTAAATCCCGAAAAGGTAGGCAAAGAGGACTGTAATACACTCCCACATTTCACCAGTTTATCGTTATTTATTTATTATTATTATGCATATTGAATACCATGTATTATAAGAATAGTTCTGGTAATTCTCATCGCTGAATTTTATTTAATAAACAATTACGCATCGTCATACCTTTATAATAATATGTTTATAGAAATTGAAATAAATATATCGTATTCAGTGCTCGTAACGCGTTCAAGTTTCGAAACTTGCGTGTGTCTAACAGACGGACGTTTGGGCGTATCATTTAAATAAACACGTGATGAAAGTGAAAATTAGTCGTAGTTTAAGAATTCATGTACATACGTTATGAGTATAGAACGAAGGATTTAATTTGACACGCATTGACAACTAGACCGTGGAATGACAAATTTGGAGTCGTCTGTTTTTTTTTGTATATTCGTCCTATTTTTAATTTTCGTAAACGACTATTTATAATTTACCATTTGTGTGTGAAATAGTTATTAAAAGATAGATAGATAAATATAAGTCACTTTTAAGATCGCTAATTTATAAAGTCTGGTGCTAACTTATAACGTGCACCAGAGACAACCTAATTTACTAGAATGGAACGGATTAACAAGTACGTTCGTTAACCTCGGCGAGTTCTTTGACCAAAGGTCATCCGTCATTGTGGAGAGTCAGCCTTAGCCTGTTCGCACGCTCCTCCACTTTTCCTTAATTGCTCAACAAAACGCAATACTTTCTTCCGATGCCTTACACCGCTTACACTCGTATTTTTTCTCATGACAGCAACACAAAAGTGAAAACTGGGTGAACTTGATTACATTTTACGTATACAACATCGTATCACCTAAATTCGGCACTGTTTAATTTATTCCGTTATTGCACCTATGAAATAGAACAATGAAACTCGTTTAGTTTCGGTGTGAATAATTAATAATCTTTCTCAGCTGTTGTAGTAGTTGGCAAGACATAATAATGTTTACATTCTTAATTAATTATTAGTTAAATTATGAGATTTTCTGTTATAATTCCGTGATGATTTTATAATGATATCATTAATATTATTCAAATGTATCAAACTCTGAAACGTACGGTACGTTTACGATAATAATTATGACTGTAGAAGCACGTCAGGTTTGTAAGGATCAAGATATTTGGCTCTCGGTACTATCTGCCTACCATGCAACGGATCTGAACGATATAATATCTAGAGCCACTTTGTGAAACAAATCTACATCGTAACAATCTAAACTACTGTGTACACATGCACACATAAAGGTATTTTACGAATTTTTTGATGATTTACCCAATTTGTCTTTTTTACTACCTTGTTGGTCTAGAATGTTGGTCTCGACTGAATGAGAGATTCTGGGTTCGATCTCCGGGTCGGAGCCTATTGGGATTTTCTATCTTTAAATTCCTAGTGGTAACCGGTGAACCGTAGAAGTGTGCTAAACCTCTGTCCCTCCTCCTTCCGGGAAATATAGGTGTGATGTTTTGTATGTTTTTTGACCTCTATAGCTATACATTTATAAATTTTTACGGCAAAGGAAAATATTGTGAGAAAAAGGATCGGAAATAAAAACATTTTAATCTTAAATCACACCGAACTTCTTAAAGTGATGAATATAATCTGCATACGTCGATCCTAGTATATTTTTTATTTTATTTTATTCAGAGTAAAGTCCGATTTTAGCAATCGTAAATAAATGGGATCAACATTTATTTAGTTCATCTTAAAATTTCTCCAAAGAGCTCGGAATCTTGACGCTGCTATAAAACACATACTGTTGCGTCAGAAAATATTTTACAATTACTACCGGATACAAGCCTTGTGTCACATTAAGAAGTTAGTTCTGATCATTATCTTCGGATAACAGACGGTAAACTTTGCCACGAATATTCAACGTGTTTAACAATACCGACAAGTGAGTTCACCAACCGACAGCCCTTTGTACTTATCCGCTCTGAACTTGAACTCGTCCTTCATGGAAAACAAGATTGCGGCATGCCTTTCAATCTCGAAACTATAGTAACGGAGAAGATGTTACAGATATAAAGTTATAATGTTCTGAAAAAAGCGGGTAACTGCTTAACATCTACAGAAAATTGAATAATGGAACGGGAATAGTTCGTTTTGATAATCCTACAAACGTAATTATATACGTGTAATAATATGTTGTAAATTTCTTCTACCCTAGTAAATAATAGTAATTATATGTATTATAACAAACTCCATATACATATATGTATATAAGTAATACATACATAGAGAAAAAAAGTTTACAAACTTGGCAAGTACGTGGGGTACTGAGTTGGTAGTCCATGTATGGGGTACCGAGCACATACTCTAAGAAAAATTAATCAATATTAATGAACGGTAACACAACAAGAAGTAATACAATATTAATTCAGTGTATTAGCAAATTTATTTAACCAACCAACAATTAATTTACATAATCACTGCACATAGATATATAAATATGTAAATAGCTTTCACATAAAATGACCTTGAAGAAAATTTAAACAATGACGAGGCATTATAGTTTCCTGTAACAGTCGTCAACACAAATAGTACGTGCCCAGTGAAACTGGTCTCATCGTAAAGACATTTATTTTCTAACGTAACTGCTGGCATGTCACACCGCACCCGGAATGCAAATTGGTACATAAAAGCCTCATGCCTAAGCATTTTCTCAATGATGTTATATCAGTGTACCTACATATTAATGAATATTGCACGAAATAGTACCGCTCTTACGAGGTTGTTCAAAGTATTATTGGATTTTCTAACTTGAAATTCCCAGTAGCTCGGAGTGTGAATTTAATCCCAGTGCACGACTATTGGCTCACCACCTAATCCATAGAGGGTTAGATGCCATAATGCCATACAAGAGTGATGTTACTAGAAAGAAACTTTCAACATAGTCAGTCAACAAACGTCCCTTTTAACTCATATCTCGTATCTCTTTTTCGACCCTTTATATCGTTCCGTTGTAGGAATACGGGTCTCCTGTCAGAATAAAAGGGTTAAGGGTCACGCTGGCCAAGTGGAAGTTGGTAAGGTTTCCTCACGATGTTTTTCTTCACCATTATAGCGAGTGATATTTAATATTAAAACGCACATTTCGTATAGAAGTGTGCGCCAGGGTTTGAACCGAGGCTCCCGAAGTGATAGGTCGAATTTCAAACCACTAGGCTATTTTAGCTAAGAATGGATCTGCCACTATCACTAAGATCAAGTAAACTGACTTATATGACCAGCATATGACATCAGTTTATGCGGTTGGCTCTTCGTGGTTGGATAATAAGAGTCTCTTAGGCCAAATGGCAACTTACTGCTTACTTATAGTCGGAGATTCTCACCTTAATGTAAATTGAATGATAATGAATAATGCATACACGTAAGTAATCACTTTTTCCTAACTTATACCTACCCACCTTTGAGTACCTACTTCTTTGGAATCAACAAAACAGGGAACAATAATACTTTCAAAGGAAAGTCTTGAAATGCCGTTGGGTTATTCAAATTTATCTAAAAAGGCTTTAATTTAATGCATCACATAAAAATGTTAAAATGTATCATCACGTATGTAATCACCGAAGAGGTAGGCAGAGGAATGTAGAACACTCCCACGTTTCACCGGTTACGTTTACATCCCACTATTGAATAGGCGGTGAGCCTAAACCCATATACCGGGCACATATCTGGATATGTGCCCGGTATGTCTGGACTCCGAGCCATTACTAGAAAATCTGAATTAGAAAAATTGTGTAGTGCCCGATCCGAGTATTGAACTCGGGACCTCCCGATCGGCAGCAACAAACACGACCAACGAAGCAGTCGTTATTATTATTAAAAACGATAAAATATTTTTAAAGAAAAGTCATTTCTCGAAAAAAAGTCGTATCATCTGTCATCCATTTCATAATCGGTCCGTTCATCAATGTCGACGACTCTACATCATTTAACACAGGTAACAATAGATATATAGATAATTATAACATGCCTATATATGAATGCGCTAACAATGACACCATCCCAAAACTGAAGCAAACAATACGAAGGTGGGAAAAAGCAGAGAAAGCATCTTCATGTCGTGACTGAGCAGTGACTATGTACGATTCACATGTCACAGTTATTAATCTCAAATCTACACTCGTACCCACTCAACAAGGAGTAAATGAGACTGATATATTAATAAAATTGATAGAATGTTGAACGCGAAGATTCGAAAACATCACTACTATCCCATTTTTAGATGCGCTAATCGTAAGTAGATTTCACACAAAACGTCTATATTATTTGTTTTCAATAACACTTCAAAGAAAATTCGATAGAATATGACGTCTTTAGTATATTTAAAAATTTGCAATTAGAATTATCAGCCAAAAAAAATATTTTGATTTGATATGGCCAGTACAGCAGAACGGCAATTTCATAGGTAAAGACCTATTATTAATGTTAAACCCATTTTAAATAATGTTGTTACTAAAAAAATCTCACTCTCTGATAATGCTATACTAAAAGACTCTTAGTGCCTCGTTGGTCGTTTTGATTGCAAGTGCGAGTGCCGATCGGGAGGTCCGGTGCATGGCAATAGCCTCACCGCCTATTCCACAGTGGGACGAAAATGTAACTGGTGAAACGTAAGTGCTCTACATTCCTCTGCCTTCCTCTTCGGGGATTACAATCGTGATATTACGTTACGTTATGTTACCTTAAAAAAATATAATATCACGCCCCAGTCTAGTACACGGGGCAGGTGTACAAATTTTTACAATATTACCTGCATCACTATAAGTATGCTTCAAGCCCTTCTTTGAAGACTTCTCCGTGCTAAGAAAAGTGTGGAACTCACATTTATTATAAATTGCGCATAGCCATTTTTATCATGCATAATTTTATGAAACTCAATACGTGTTTTAATATTTGTACTAAATTCCTAATATCCAATAAAACAATGAGTTTATTGCGTGGAAACAAAACATATATCTTGTTTTATGAAACAATTACACATTTCTTAGATGATATAGGTAATCACCTGTTCCGTGTTGTATAGCCTTAATATTCAACAATAATTACATTAATAAAAATCCAAACATTTTTTTACAATAGATTGCCACGCACCGCAGCCATATTTTTATATAATTATAATGTAATTTACCTAACACGAAAATATGATTCACAAAGAAATGATTAAAGCTCAATTTCATTCTCATCATTCTGAAGTCTGATGAATCGAGCTAAACTGAAAATGTAATCGCTCGATTTGATGATATTTATCTAGAATCATAATTACCAACTACCTACCTGGTGCGTAAATCAAAGTCCCATACACCATTCGTAATTTGAATAGAAATCGAGAGTTAACTGACGCCGGCAGCTACGTGGGCGACCCGTGTTTATTTTACGATAACCTGTCCAATAAGTTGGTGTTATCAACCTTATCAGCTTGTCTTTTTTTTACATTTATTGCTATTATTCTGTTTTAAAAAGTATGCATAGTAAAACCAGCGTCAGTTTAACAAGGGTTAATTTAAACCTGTTGTGGTGTTCAATTACTTGTACCACATAGCACGCCTATCGACAACTATATGATTAAGTATGATATGGCTATATATAATATATAAGTAAGATATGGCTCTTATATATAAAACTAATCTACGGAGCTTTTGTTTTTTTCCTAGAGAAAATTTTGTCACATATTAACATGTTTATCAATTGTATGAAAAGAAAATTTACTACATTCTACTTTAATGCTTATGTTACTTTTAAATCCAAAGCTCAAATTTCAGAAGTATTCTACATGTTCACGATACTTTGATGATTTATCATCAATCAACATATTTGCAATTCTCCTTCGTAAAATTAAAACTAAACGACTAAATATTGTCAGTAGAATACACTAAATATTGTCAGTTCATAGATTATCATGGATTTTGTAACGGCTTTACAAAATAATTCTTTGTAACATTCCGTGCCATCAATGTAATAGTGAAACATTAGACAGCCGTGCTTGGGCGACTGGTAAGTGATTATCATCATCGCCCTGGGTGAAAGGTTCACGCAACTGATGTATTTTATGACCGACAATTTTTTTACGGTCACCTTTCCGTGTTCATAATACGAGATGGAAAGTAAACATTAAATATACCGACACCCACGTGTAGGTATACAACTGTGACGTCATTAAGCACTTTTGTCAATAGCGTTGTCTAATCTTGTATGGTGATGGTGAGAATTCGTTTAACATTAATAGTTTTTAAATCATTTTGTATAAATACACAAAATGTATCTATACATATAAGTTGATATTATATTGTCGGAAGGAGCTTCGATATTTTTCATGTGCTATGCATAAAGAACATGATCACTAAGCTTAATAATGCCAAATAAATGTTTAATACAGGTGGTCGTTTTACAAATGGTAAACAAAATTTTAGGTGTATGCACCTTTATATTCATACCTATAGAAAAATTTATTAAACACTCTATTCATAAAGATCTTTATGGTACAAAACTTATTTAAGGGCTAAATAGCAAAGGTAGGTAGAAAACTGCAGTATCTGCACTCCCACGTTTTACAAGTTACATGTATATATATACATATAGGGTAATACATATACATATATAGGGTAACACCTATAAATAGGGTATAAACTTATCGTCATATACCAGGCACATTCCAAGGCCAGACACGACTCCCAGCCAGTAAGAGGAATTTTAAGTCAGAAAATTCAATAGCTAACTCAGGGATCGAACCCAGGACCTCTCGATCAGTATTTGTGCTGGCTACAGCTCACCCAACCAGACAGTCTATTGAGGGCTAAATATGCCGAAAAGATTTATCAAGTTAGGTTTATAAATTTTAAATCAATAATTTATTGTTAGGTATTTATGGAAAAACTTTCCTTGAAAAAATAATGAAATCGCTGACCTCAACGATTTCACAATAGCGTTTTTCGCTTTGCACCAAAAACATACAATAAATTTACCCGATGCACATATAAATTAATTCCTATGAATTTTTTATATGATAACACTAACAATGAAGATTTAAAAATATTGTTAATTTTAACTTCATTTTAAATCATTCTTCTGCTAACAGAAAGATTTTCGGAAAATATATAACTTATAATAATACTGCCTCGTTGATCGTGTTGGTTGCAAGGACGACTGCCGATCGGGAGGTCCTGGGTTCAATTCCCAGGTCGGGCACTAAAAGATTTTTCTTATTTAGATTTTCTAGTAGTAGCTCGGTGTCTGGATGTGTGCCCGGTGCATGGCAA
>DWDV01001030.1:0-14289 GCA_018245615.1 Mimoniades ocyalus
TTATGTATCTAGTTATGTTTCTGAACGTCTGGTTGCCAAAGCGCAAGTTCGGCTTTATTTTAGAACCAGACTATCTTAGGTGATTTATTCCAAGTCAATTACTTTCGAGTAATTTTATTATTTTATACGTTAGAAAAGGAAATAAGGCATAATATTTAAACAATTATTTTTCTTTGTTTAATGTTTTATTGTGCAAGCGATAATTGGCAGTGGTTTGATAGTTCTCGTGACGCGAACCAGGTGGTGTAAAGTAATATTACGTTGACCATTTCATCTTCTCACTATGTGCTTTAATTATATCCTCACTCCTACGTATACTGTCTAACTAGTTGATATTATTACCTATGAACTGTATCGGGTGTACTTTAGCTGACCTGCAAGGGGTACACGACGCATTACTCATTGCCTAACACTGGTGTATATTACCCTGCATTGTCCTGCTGGGTTGATATCGTAGTGTCCCCAAACGGTTGTATGTCCCCCTGTTTATTGACAAGGTGCGCTGGCCGCGCCCGTTGGGATGAATCATCGTGACACGTCTCGTGCGACTCGCGACTCAGCGCTCTGAGCCCGTGTGCGTGAGAGCATCCATTCACTATCGCCATAAAATACACTCCCGAGACGAACGTCAAGCGCAAACTCCCCAAACGGACTCAAGGCGTCACCTTCTATCTTCACCTTATAGTCAGACTCGTATGTTTTGATGCAAGAGGCTTAATTATTTCAATAATAAAAACATAATGACATAATGTAATGTCTGTTTTCGTTCCTTCTCGCGATGTCGAGAAGCAAAAGGTGATCGCCATCATCCGGTGTTCAACTCGCGTTGCAATTGTTAATTGTATGACATGACAATCAATGATTTATTTAGCTTACGTTTACGACTACATTTTGCAAGCAACCTCACTAACCACACGACCAGCTGTTTTGTGTTTGCACATTCTCTCGCGAAACTCACACTATTCAAGAAAATGCTTATAACGATGATTAATGCTTTACTCCTTGATGCCATAATACCATTAATCCCATTTGAATGTTAACGTCTAATTCAGTGCATCAATACAAATATCTTGCAATACATACATACATATAATAATAATAATATCTCGGGATATCTCCACACACGGCCATCTGATTCCAAAGTAAGTGTCAAGAGAGCTTGTGGTATGGTAACCAGATGGCTGATAAACTACATATGTATATACATATAAATATATACCTACTTAAATAGATTTTTTTTTCACACCCAGACACAACAAATACTTGTGCTCATCACACAAATATTTATTCTGGATGGGAATCGAACCCACGACCCCTGGCGCAACAGTCAGGTTCACTAACCACTGCACTAACGGGCCAGTCCATATAACAAACATATATTCACACCAGGTTCCTTACGGGGTAGACAAAGAGCACCGAGTGCCAAATATTCTAAACTTACAGACCCGCCGCGCTTCGTCTACATAGTATCTTGTAATAAAAAAAAAGTTTACGTTGATCTGAACAGAGTATTAAAATTATGGAGTCTGTTTTTTTTTAATAAAACGCGATTAAGGTCTAAAACGTATCGTAACTTCTAAATATACCGAAATATTTTCATAGTAATCGATTCGTTTTTCATTTATTATTCATATTCTCAATACATTGTAATCCATCGGTGAATACCGACCGTCCTTTCTTCAACATAGACATCCTGCCAGTTGTTTTAAAGTTATGACGGCCATACAGACGTCGTCGACTTTGATTTTGCGTTTAATTTCGACGTTTGGTATGCTTTCCAATAGAAATATTGACCCAACCCCAGCAGCGGAGATGGACGGGCTGAAAGGATTGAAATTCATTAAATTGTCAACACGGATGGAAATGATGTTACGACTATGATGATAATGAAATGTTGTTATGTATTGCTGGTAAGAGAGAAAAATCAATAACCAACTGTTCTTTGGAAAGTTTTTAAACCTCCCTGAAGGTCGGCCTTGTCGGTCGGACGATAATTACAACCGGGGGACGCGACCAGGTACGTGACGTACGCTCCGAAACACGGAAACGCTCGTTATCCATTTGCATTAGCGGTCGCCCGTCCGAGGACCGACCGCCCCCGGCGTTGATTAAACTTTACAGTTCGTTTGGGATCCGTTACCCCGAGTAACGTTCTAGTTTTTACATATAGAGCCCCGCAAATAGCCGCGGGTACGATTGATGCAAAATAGTCCAGCTCGCTACCGACATTGATGATAGATAGTAGAGGATTCAGTACGTCGCGTGCGTGTTTGTGTACCTTTTGTATGTCTTTCAACTGAAGCGTTAAATATAAAAAAACGTAGATTTTTTTGTGAGTGGTTTCTTTGCGTCGATTTTTATCGTTCCACTACCGGAACACGGGTCCTTCTCTCAGAATAAGAGGATTAAGGCCATAGTCTTTTATGGTCATAATCGGTAGAGAAGATTTTTTTGAGAACTCTTAGGTGTGACGGTTTCCTCACGATATTTTCGTTCGCCGTTATAGCAAATGATATTTAATCTTAAAACGCAGATTATGTAAAGACGTGCGCGCTAGGATTTGTACCCTGGCTCCCGGAGCGAGAGGTCGAATTTATCCCTACCAAAGAACCTTCACTAACGTGTTACGTCGTATCTTTCGTCGTTGCGGAGAATAGACAATAAGAAAAATATCTAAAATTCTATTAGCTCAGTAATACGAATATTGTAATGTCATCGTTATAATTTCAGGTCACTGACAACCACTGCTAAACATAAAACTCATTTTCTTAAACATTCTTATATTTCGCAATGAGTTGTTTTAAAACTTAAAACCTATAATGTTAATCTAACAAAACAATTTGAAAGTAACGTAGGCAACAAAAAGTGAGGAGAGAGAACGGTGGGCACAAATTTATTTAGGGTTTTAGAAGCCGGGTACTGAACGACGTCGGCGAAATTGTTTGAATACATTAGTCGGGGGCTGCGTGCCCTATCTGAAATAACGTAGTCTGTCTATAATCCCTTGACTCTTAAACTACCTACTTTTTTTAACTCAAAATTATACATAATTTTATAGCTTAAGAAAATGTGATAAATTAAAATTGAACTTCTTCTCTGGTATTCATCAGTAGATGTTGTGTTTGTATTGGTTTTTTATCAATTTAACATACACGTCTGATTGCGCTTGCTTCTTCAGTTTCAGTAACCGTCTTGATCAGTTTCAATAACTAACTTTTGAATCAGAAATTTCTGTCTCATTTTAGATTGAATTCAGTGCGTTATTGGTCCGCAGTCATCGATTAACGTCGACTTACGCGGACGCTTGTATATCTACGGTACTAACAAAATTAATTTATTTCTAAAATTGCAACAGTAATAAAACTTGGTATACGAATATGGGAGAAGCCAATTTCAGGGAAAGTATAAGCTCTATTTAAATTTCAGTTATTACTATTTGGAGCATAAATATGGGCGCTCGTACGTAATAAACTCTTGCGTCGCGTCATAACTCTCCAAGTTATATCATACGTGAGAACTAATGAAGTCGTGGAATATCGTAAAAGCGGTTGTTTACGACGAGATTCTTTTACCTTAAACATCCAGACAGCATATAAAACCGAGGTTTATTGTCTCGTGAAGGTCCTGGGCGCCATGTTTTGCAGCCACGTCATCTTAGCACGCCGTAGCTATGCGCGCACAACTCGATAAGTGCATGCGCAATGTTTAACACCGCTATTTCAATAACGCAGTTAAAAATAACGAGTGCCGCATTACAATTAACATGTTCCGCGTATGTTCTACTCTAATGGGAACGTTTTAAACCGGGTCTCGCGATAGAACAGCTGAAGCGAGGTGCTGTAGCCGATCGTAAGTTTACTCGTAATAATGCTCTTCTTGCACTTAAGCTATGGCAGCTTTTATTACGGTTCTTATGATTTTTACGTTTGTTTGTACTACCACTTGCCTAGTGTCAGCGCTTTTACGACTTCTCTCTGACCCGGTTAGCCTAGATAGAACAACTTTAGTTTGGTGATCCATTTCGTCCTGACACTGTCCTTAGGTATGCTGGATATTAGTGAAAGAAGGGCTTCATAAATTTTATAACAACACGGAGATGGTTCATAACCGTAAAACACCGCGGCGTCCTCTCCCCCTGTGGCTTGACCTCGTGTTCGAGTTGTATACTATCCGAAAGCCTTTTCGGGGAACTGTAAAAAATGTAGAGACTCCGAGACCCACACTCCGGAGCATTTATTTTGATTACGCTCTCTACTTGTTTTTATTCGTAAGAATTTATAAATATATGTTGTTTTCTATCGGAATGGTACAGGATTTGTTCATTTACATTATCATTACAAAATAGTCGCTTAGGAAAAAAATATTGTACTATTATTAATACTATAAATACCAGAATATTTACGAATAATGCAAATTGAAATTGCAAAATAAGCTTTGAGTAATCTCATTTTGCATTTAATGAACAGCTGTTCGAAGCCGTTTATTTATTAATTTAAGTTGTATAAAGCATACCTACATACAAACGTGAATTCCTCATAATTATAAAGCTGATATTCTTATACGTAAAGCGCGTATAGAAATTTCGTAGCCCTGACATGTTGTAGGTTGTAAACGGTATGTAAAGTTAAGCAATGCCTATTGAACAAAGCTTGGGAGACCATTAGTGGTATATTCTTACGAATTTGTTCACGACAATCAGATGTTTCTTTATAGGTAATACAATATTAACTAGACAGGACGCCTGATTGTAATTACACAAATAAGTTCATAGGTTGGTTTTTAAAATCTCGAATAGGGTCAAATTGGCATTGATTGTTGTAGTAATTTGAGTTTATCACCTTTACATTTTTGTCTTTCTCGTTTTCTGAATATGTTCCATTCAATAAAACGCCTAATGCTTATCGGTAATCATTGGCGCATAACTTGGCTGAACTAGTTCTTCTATATATATTTATTTATTCTTTTATGTATAAAAAAAGACGTAACATCACGCCTGTATTTCCCCAAAAATGTGGACAGAGAAGTTTAGTATACCTCCACGATCCACGAGTTAAGTTGAACGTCCTGTTATGGGATGAGCCCATTGACATACACCGGGAATAAAGCCAGAGCTTTGCGTTTTAATAAACTCAATAATTCTTCTCTCTATCCGGACAATGATTCCAGAACTTCTAGATCGCGCTTGAAAACACTCGACCATTGAGGCTGTAAACTTGTTATTATCACTTAATAATTAAAATAATATCCTGAAAATATGTATGTACATATATGTTTTTTCATTAAATCTGCGTTCGGTGATTAATTAGTTAGTGTCATCAGCGATATGCAATGCGCTGAATATTTATCGCAAACAATTCGCTAAATTATTTCATAAATATTTTTCGGTTCTTTCACCTTCACCCTGATAATAAGCCTTCCAATGGTTAAAAATTGTGAACGGCGCAAAAATCTATTGACTATGTATTTAATAAAATATATACAGGACTTTTCTTTGTGAATAAACTGCTAAGGATTCTATTAATGTTTAAACAATAGAATTATTCGAATGTGTGTTACGAATTGTTACGTTGCCTCCCGCCTCTGCCTCGCCACATACAAATATTAACCCTCAGATTATTTAATTTAGCTGAGTGCATGTCTGTCGTGTTGAACGAAATTCACTTAACAAAAATACGTTTTTAACGCTTTTGATTCAGTGCATCCATTTCATATTTACTTTTAAACGGATTTTCGCTTTCAGTTTCTGAATTCGATGTTGCACTGTGTTTGACTAACATTAAATACACGGACTGGAGATTAATGGATGGGCAGATTGTGTTTCTTGTGTAAACGTTTATGATAGCGTATGTAAATCACATACGAATTTCGAAGGTCGATTTTTATTTGAACTCTGAATCTTCGAATCCCGTACGTACCTCTTCGGGTATTACAGGCGTGATGTTACGTTAAACTATTCTTCAATTAAGACTATAAGAACGGATTTCTTTTGTCTCAGTTAATGTAATTAATGGAAGGTGTTAGTAATTATTAACGTAAGGTATTAGTAAAGATTGCAGGAATAAAGATCGATAATATTGTTAGCTTGCGTGCAATTATTAATGGTTAGTATGTGTTTGATTCGACGCTACTCACAGCTGCGTTTCTACTATTGTGGATAGAGATCGTCGCCCCTACTATACACATGGACACAGAAACACCTTTCTTACAGAAAACACAAGTTGTCACAGTTATACTTCACGATATACATATCGAAAATGCGTAGTGGTGGGTATTTTCTCGAGCAAACCGTATAATTATGATTATATACAACAAAAGTTTACAGTATTAATATTGATTGAACATGTTGTTGCTGGTGTCTAACGACTTCGTGTTCTATCGCATTCCCATTTAAACTTGAAAATTGTTACCTTACGTTAAAACTTGATAAAAATATAATTTCCTGTTTGTTAAAATCGATCTGTTTAACGATTGGGCATCTAAATTTCTGAAGTACAAAGTTTGCCTTTCAATTGTTTATTTACATGGGACTCCTATCCTCGGTACAAACACACATGACGATTCGCAACACTCACGACGCAGGGCCGTCGTCCCTCTGATGGTAATTAAAGCGGGCGTGGAGCGAGTTAATGGCGCGGAGGGTGGTCGTTGACGCCATAAACGGAAAGCTCACGAGCGCAATAAATACCAAAGTGCTATGCACATACGTGCGCTGTCGGCTACATTTATAGTTTACATCTGTGAGATCTTTCACAGGATTCGGGATCTTAGTGTCGGGTTAAGTAAATTAACATTTCAATAATGTAATTACGTTTTTTCTTATTGAAAAAAGCTTAAATATAGATAAGCTTATGAGTATTTTTACAGTCACTGTCACTTAACTTTTTACACTTTTTACACTTTACTGTCACTAATGTAAACATTAAAGGATATTAAAATGTCACATATGTTGTTGTTAACTAATAAAAAACATTGTACATTATAGTATAAGAGTTAGCAACGTAGGAAAAACACGAATTTTAAGAAAGCTGTAGTCACTTCTCTGTCGACCTCTTTGGGATTTAAAGACGTGATGTTACGTACTTTTGTTTATACCAGGTCGATCTACTATCGTTCTTAATTTCAATAACAATAGATAGATATTGACTAATATTAAGATTCAGAGTTCATTAAAAATTGACTCAGCAACAATTGGCGGTTAAGTGTTTGCTTTGAATTAGCGCGTTCAAAACAAATTTTGAGTGAACTATTCACACCGAAAGGACGTAGCGGCGTTGTATTTGCTATCTGATTTGCACGCGCGCTCGCACGCGAATTGGTCAATTCGGTACTAACGCGAACGCAAACTGATTCAGTATTTGAATTTGTCGTTTATAAACAACGTTCATGCATAAAATTTGTCTATTGTCTGTTTTATCTACTGTCCCCTTACGCGTTACTAGATGATCCTACGTTAAACGGTAGCGTACTATACGACTACATTGATCACCAGATTACCAGGCATTTAGGTAACATTTATTCTGCTACAGACTGTGAGAGTGGAATTCCTTGCCGGCTTCTATTTTTCCAAATTTGTACAACATTTGGGATCTATATTATGTTCCTTTCTTATGGATGTTGTTAAAAAGAAACGAATAGACACTTATAATAATAATATACATATATGAGTAATGGTAGTCTCTATTAATATAAGATTAAGTGCGATTCAGTTGTACAGGCGCTAATTGAATCCATAGATCATTGATACAGTACGCCCAATCAACATCCATATTCCAACATCGATATATATTCCAAAGATCAGTGTATTTAGACGGTATGCTAATACGAATCGCAATAATTTGCGGAATGTAAGCAAATTCGAAATCATTAGGCATATTATACATCCGAACTAACTGAACGTAAATGTGGTATCATAGCCTAGTTAACTGTTAACTGCCGCAGTAGTAACTGATGGAAGGGCCGCGAGGTAATCGTGCACAGTGAGAGATGATGTCCGGTAGCGTGGGATGAGGCGCACATGGTGTTTCAGTCCGGTATGTTACGCGTTATTATTCTTGTCAGCACGCAATAATAACCGATAACCGTATCATATTATTAATGTAGCTGTCTTATATTAACGTCTTATATAATACATATAAAGTTTTGTATTGTTTAGGTACTTTGTAGACATACAATTCGGACCTTTCTTCGAGTATTGATCGTAGTTAATGGCATCAGACAACGCAAAGCGGGCAACGTAAGTAGCAGTGTTGGCCTAGTAATTTACAATTGAGCCTTCCAAACCGGTGGGCTTGGATTCTTATCTGAGCACGCATCTTTTTACAAAAAATAATCGCGCTAACAATAAAAATAAGTATGTAGTTGTAAAGTTGAAGGAAAATACATAATACAGCCATAATACAACCTTAAACGGAGGTATTTGTTTACTATGTAATTGATTGAAGCTCCAGATATGTACTTGGCAGCCGACTGGGTGCGTCATTATGATTTATTGAGTTACCAGCTTTCTGCCACTTGTCTTGAAATCGCTTGACGTCCTTTCAGAATCTTGTGGGAGTTTGTTCGTTGGATTAGTTGACTGGCTTGTGTTGATTGGATCGTTTGTGAATGTCATCGATTTTGTTTCTGTTTATTTCGAATGAAGTTTTAAACAACAGGGGTATTTTCTATGTAAATTGACTTTTCTACAGTTTCTCACCATTTTATATTTGAATTTTCTTAAGTTATCGAACATCGAAAAATGACCAAATACATCATAGGATTGAACTCAGCTTACACTTTGTCGGCATAAGGCAGGCAAGTCAGTTGACGTTTCTGGTATCGATAAATATTTAGTTGCAATCTATTGAAGTCCCCCATTCCATAGCTCAGTCACTTGGTTCACTCCTTGGTCTTTGATGAGTCTACAAGTCTGCGATTGAATCGCGTACATCATTAATTAAAAAAAACGTAACAACACACATGTAATCCCCGATTAGGTAGGCAGAGGATTGTGGTACACTTTCAAGTTTCACCAGTTACGCTTACGTTCCACCATGGAGTAGGTAGTGAGTCTATTGACATACACCGAGCATAAAACCAGACTCAATGGGGTTTAATTCGAACAGAAGTTACAAGCGTCAAGCGACTCTTTACTTCTCATGTCTCTGCTTACTGCGTCCCTATTACGAGCGCAGTATGTATAGTACTATTGCTACTTACTATTCTATCAACACGTAAGGTCTCTTACGGGATGGGAAGGGCACACCAGATATAGAACTACGATAAGTCAGCAAATATTGTAATTGTTAAATTATTGAAGGGAATCGGCACACGAATGACGCGAAGACGGCACTCTAGTGAAGCGTAGTGTTCTGTTGCTACGTTACATAAGTACCATTATAGGAACTATTAGTTTTCCTCGAACTTCGATTGTTTGCATGGAGATCATTTGAAGTGCTGCAATATTTGTACATTGGTGAAGTTCAAGGAATATAGTAGATACTTTTAATGCATTTTTATACATATTTATTGTCTTGGGTATATGCTATTCAGATATTACGTGTAAGAATAACATTATAACAAAAAAAATACCTTATTTACATAGTAAAATAATTGTCTTCGATCGTTTCCCGATTTATTTATTTTAATTGTTAGTGGCATATTTTCGTAATTATCATTAAACACCAAACAGTTAACCTTAAGATTGCATTCATCGGATATAACATCAAATTTATAATACCTACATGTTTTACGTAACTTTTGAAAAGTGAGAGTGTACTACACTTCTCTGCCTACTTGTTCGAGGATTACAGGGGTGATGTTATACGCGACTCAATCGTGTTATACATGATTTTAGCTTTATCTTTACTTAGTGCATTTGTAGTTTATCGTGTAAGTTTTTTTTCATATCACATAAATTCTTTGCACCCATTTAATGTAATTATTGTAGACTAATAAAATTACCTCGTTTAATTCTAACAAAAAAAAAATGCGTTCCGGGGAACCAGTTGACATTGTCAAATGAATTCTGTACTGAAGTCAGCTAAAAAGATAGGAAGATAGGAAGTCCGTAACTGGAAAGCTCCTTGGCTTAGGAGTTTGGAATTTTGCCCGATGCGCATGAGATAAGCCGTATTGCAGCTCGCGAACTTTGTGTCTTCTTTCTTTTCAGTCATTAGCCATTCGATTTAAATGCACTGTTTGTTTTTATACTGGCGAAACAATTCCACTTCGGTGTTCACAAAACAAATGGTTAAAATGTGTACATATGTTTATAAAGTATGTATTGATTGAACGTATAATATTGTTCCTAGAATTATATTAAACAAGGAAAGTTATACGTGTGTTCTAGATATACATATACATATATGATCTGTACAGTTTTTGTTTGGCAATTGATAAAATTTTAGTGAGCATTATAATTCGACTACAGCTCAAAATATGCATTATTTTTAATTAGCAATACTTGTGGTATGATTTTCTATTGCAATAATAGGTTTATTAAGAAAGCGTGTTTGTAAGGCCATTAACAAATTGCTTTATTTGCTGGATTTAAGTAGAGTCGAAAAGAGGCGTTCTAATCATGAATTTAGCCAATAAATCCCGATTATTGATAGGCATGAAAAAGTATGTTTTCGTGATTACAAAAGTTAAAATATATTTTGCACAAGCAATTAATGACAATTTGAAAGATACAGCTTGTTTCAAGCGGTGTTGGTGTATTATATATTGACAGCAACTTTCTTTGAGTAAGTCATACGGCCGGTAGTGAAATTATTGCCAAATCAGCATGCAAATAGTCGTTCAATACAAACCAGTTGGAAACGGAGCGAGGAAATTATTATACAATTCCGTTGCGGTAGAACAACTAGTGAAACTTCTGGCTGCAAAACAGCAATGATGCTGGTTTCTGGTGTGTTTCGTGGCGACTGTAGTGGTTTACATTGACATGAAACCATTTTAACACCAATTTAATTATACTAACAACATGCTGCCGAATATAACTGATAATAACATTACATTTCTACATACATAGCCCTATTCGACGTCCGTCGTATAGGCCAATGGGGGTGGAGAGGGGACAGCGGCCATTTATGATTGATGCTTGTTTCTTTGCTTCGTTCTTCCACTTAAAAAAAATTGGTCCTGTAACGTTTACAACATACAATTTCTTGACAAAATGAAAGTATTACACGTTGTTTTTGTCGCGTCATCACCACGATCACAAGTGTCATTATCATCCTTATCGTCCATCTGCCTACCGACTTCCATTTCTGTATATTCCATTTCTCTATATCAACGTCATATAAACACCACCTCAACTTCTGGTTCTCCGTTTTTGGATCCATTCGTTACCCAGTTGTTGTTCTTTTATGACTCTTCTATGTTGCAGTTTCGCGAAGTAATCAACCACCAAGTCGAGAAAAATTCAGTGAAAGTTGCGATAACTCTGTTCGCGAGATCATAAATCGATTCGTAAGTAAAGTGTTATCTGTATTCATTTGTTACAATACGTCGATGTATTCATGTTCGCATTCACATTTCTATCGTTTCAATTTGATGCTGCCTCTTTACTGTCAGCTCTACATTTGTCTAAGATCTCAACGAATAAAATACATTTGTTTATCATTTAGTGTACACCAACTTGCAAACAGCGAATTTCTTCAAGGGTTTTCCTAGTGGCATTATCCCTCAGTATAATCATAGAAAAATAGTAAAATTTAATAGCAATGACAACTAATAATGTTAGTGTCTCTATCGGTGTAATCCGTTTTGGCCTTTTTATTTTTATTAAATTTTATATTAATTTTGTTCAGTTGGTTAATTGTTGTTCAGTTGTTGTTGTTGTTCTGTTAGATTACCAAATGAATAAATAAATAAATAAATTAAATATAATTTATACTAGTTAAATAGCAAAATTTTAATACAATTATAATTATAAAGTGCTCTAGCAGACAAGAATAAGGCTGCAGAATTTATTCGAGTCTTGTGATTATTTCTGAGTTTTGTCTGACATAACAATGTATTTCGTATGTACTTGCAGCGTTCACTTGAAATGCGTATGTTGCTTATTATTATGTAATAGTACTTATACTAAGCATTTTATTAACATCGATCGTGTTCGTCTATTCTAGCTTCGGCTGAATATTCGCAATTCCGGCTCATCGATCATGTAAAGCCTGTTTACATAAGTTGCGATAAGAGTTTTTTTTATGTAGTCGTATGTTATTAAAAATGATAATACTTCAGATACCAATTTTAATAATTTACTTTGCGATATAAGCACATTCACGTAGCAGGTTATGTCTTGAACGATTGAATAAATAATTTCTTTGTAGCTGATTCTTGCATGTTTGTATTGTAACAACTACGGACTTCACTGTCTTTTGGTTAAATTTTGATTAAAGACAAACTTATATTTTAGTAAAACATTTAGATAAAGCTTTTCTGCTGAAGTTTTCTCAATGATTCGTCGCCGCAGCTGCTCACCTATTTCCGTTTCCTGTGTATAGGTACTTGTTTCTCATGTAATGGAATGTGTAACAATGACATTGTAAAATATAAGTAAAAAAATCAATATACATACTTGAATAAATATAGCTCCTGTATAAAAAATTGTAGTTGCATTCTCAATTACGTATTCTCTTCTATAAATTGTCCGGTATAAATCTCTCTATAAATATAATTGACAGATAAAAAGATCAAAAACCAAGTTCTCTGGAGAGTGTATTAATTCGAAGCCAATTTGACACGTAACGAGCTAATAATGTATTTTACGCGGTTTCCATTGGCTTATATCAACGCCACCGTTGGGTAAACTTCTTTAAACAGGCAATTACTGTTCGCAAACTCGGTTTGTTACAAGGAATTATCGCGGTCGGCCGGTGACCGCTCGTGCCACGATTTCCTGTCATTATGACCACCATACGTTTGTATGTGTGTGTGTGTGTGTGTGTATGTGTGTGGGTGGGTGTGTGTGTGGTGCATGTGTGCAACTAGTTATGAAGACGTCGTTATGTAACCTTTAAAACTTAAATAATATAAACAAAACATAATCTTACACCTATATTGCCACGAACATACATGTAGAGACTAATGTGGAACTGCAACATTTTACCACTTAGGTATAGTATACGTCCTAAGTAATAGGGGGTGAACCTATCGACATACACCGGGTACAAACCGAGACTCCATCCTACTATTAATAATATCAAGATTATTATTAAATTTTCACTCCTGTTCCCTTACGGGGTAGGCAAAAGTCACCGATGTTAGATATCTTTATCCTTACAGACTTATGTTTCATCTTTCATATTTTTCTTGTTACACGCACGCCCGTCTCTGAGACTTCTGTCTCCTTCGAGATAGATAAGCCTTGATGTCTCTCGGCACCTGCAATATCAAATAATTATTTCTTTACATTCGTATTTGTAACAAATAAACGAACGTGTAATTTTTGCGGATGATTACACATGGTCCGATGCGGTTTGGGCTGACGCGACGTCCAAGCCCAGTCTGCACGCGCCGCAGAACAAATTAGACCAATTTTCAAACTGTCTGCTGGCTCTTGTTTGTATTGCGAATTTAATGACTTCTTTCATATAAGTCTTTAGTTGTGTAAATCAGTTTCATAGCGTTTTTATTTGTAGGTTGACAGAACCGTGTAATTAGATACACCCCGTTCCTTAAATACGTATTTACTGTGTTCATCATTCGTGGTCAGTATTTGTATAAAGCTTAGGTGAATTTTATTAAAAAAAATCACTAAAGTTAAGCTGGCTTATTTATCAAATTTACGACGAAAGGTTATAATTATAATACCCTTGTTAAGATATTATAATATAAATATGATTTAAGACTTCCGCCGTGTTATATAAAAAGTAGTTTAAAATTATACTGGTACAATTATTTTTATATACTTATGGTTTTTTTTCCGTTTATATATATATGCATATGTAAATTTATTAAATTATTATTAATGTGTTATGTTCTCCAAGGTATGTAAAACCTGCCTAGTCGTAGACGGCCAGCGTAGTAAGCTATGACTTTACCTCTACCTATTTGCGGAGTACACCTGCCCGCCCTCCTGTGATATGACAGAGTGTCTGTGATGATGATAAGCATAGTAATAGAATAGTACCGCGACTCGCCGTGCGGCGTCACGTGACAGACCTGCTAGTCACGACTTTGTAGAGTCGACACAATGTATGTAAAGATAACTTTTATTTTATAAACGTAACTTCACGCCTGTAATCCCCGAAGAAGTAGGCAGAGGAATGCAGAACACTCCCACGTTTCACCGGTTACGTT
>DWDV01001031.1:0-14282 GCA_018245615.1 Mimoniades ocyalus
TACATAAGCATAACAGTACATAAGCATAACAGTACATAAGCATAACAGTACATAAGCATAACAGTACATAAGCATAACAGTACATAAGCATAAAATTATATGATAATAACAGTATATATTAATACCATATTAAAATAGTAATATGTAATAATAGTTAATAATATTAGTATATAGTAATAGTATATTATAATAATTATATATAATCGTAGTATAGTAGTATATTGTTATTTAACTATGGCATATAATAATAGTATACAATAATAGTAGTGTATAATAATAACAGTATGTAATAATAGTATATAATAGGGGTATGTAATAGTAGTATATAATAATAGGTGTAATATTATACCAATTTTTTCGAGTTTTCTTTTGGTTACATTAATTTTTACTTATTGAACTTTGACATAATATTTAAATGTAAAGCAGCCGGGTCTGCTGGTTATTAAATATATTTTTAAATTTGCGCATAACGAATTAGTATGACGGAAGAGGACAGCATAGATTAGATAATATGGAGTACTTATAATACAGTTTGCTAAGTAATTGGTGAGAACTTGCTCAAAGAATTCAACTAGCAGTCTTAGCACGTAGAATAGAAATGTAAAAGATAAAATAGTTCCATAAATAAATAGTTGTAATGCAAAATCATTATCACCGCCATCATCACTTGACCGTGTGATTCCATTGCTTGACATGGCTTTTTGGCCACTATTCCAACGCTGAGCATGTGGGTTAGGGATCGCAGAGTGTGGAATCTACGAGTACATCGCCTACGCTGCCCCCCGTAGGCGGCTAGGCCATTGAGCCGTGCCTGTCAGCGCCAAATTTAGTCGCCTACTCCGACATCCTGATATCCTTGCATAGATTCGAAGGATACATTGTTTCTCCGCAGCGACACGGATTAAATTGTTTTCAAAAAAATATGACCTTAAGGATATCAAGTAATTATTTGCTCCATGCTTTTTACATAGAATAAATACAAGGCGTTGTCCTACATGTAGATATCTATACTAAATGATAATACTGTATAGACTTCGACCTCTCACTCTGGGAGACCGAGTTCAAATCCTAGCGCGCACCTCTTAAAAATGTGCGATTTAAGTTTAAATATAACTTACTATAACAGTTAAGGAAAACATCATGAGGAAACCGGCACATCTTAGAGTTATAAATAAAAAAATGTTCTTTAGGTGTGTGAAGTCTGCCAACCCGCACTTGCCCAGCGTGGCAGACTATGGCCTTAAACCTCCCATTCTGAGAGTGGGTGGTTCCAACAGTGGAACAATAAAAAGGGTCGGAAAAAAAAGAGATTAGAAGTATATTATACTTACATACATATAGTCACGCCTGTTTCCGATAAGGATAACGAGGTGGAATTCCTTTCTATTTGTAAGACATCTCACGCCTCTTTTAATTCACTCGTCAAAATCAATCAAAATCAAAACGTGTACATAAATACATATATACTCATTTATTACAGGTTATTCGGATCTGTCTTTTTTTTCCGTTAAAATTAGAATACCGCACAACGTTTTTATAACAAATTGTATGAAAATTTAATATACACATGTTCTTATTTCTAGATATTTACGTATAATTTATATCCCCAAATAATGTTAGCTCTTGATAATGGCTTTCCATATCTATATTGTAAATATTATGCGGGTTAGTTGCTCATTCATTTTGTTCTCTGATATCATACCATACGACTTGTGGACTGTTATAATTAATCAATCCTTCTATTGTCATGTACGGTCAAGGCTATCAATCGAAATGTAAGTTAATTTTATCTTTTTGCTATTTCCACATATTATTAAAACGTTTCAAGGTATTTTAGAATAAATGGTCATGTAATTTATCAGCTGTACAAATACCATAGACCGGCTTAGTCTGATTGGGTACCGGATGGCGGTATATGAACTTGGACACACTTGTTAGGTTTAATAATAACCTAGGACAACCCAAGATATTATTTAACCTGACATGGATATACGGGGAATAGATCATAATAATATTGGTTATTAGAACATTGTACACAAATTATTCATTTTGATATAATTTTGAATTACTGAAAATATTACCACAACTCGCAAATTTACGCGGCTGTTACCAACTAAAGTCCAAACCCCAAGAGAAAACGGATCTAATGATAGCTATATTCATATATGAAGTTAGGTCTAAAATATGTGAAACTGTATAGAACATATATTATCATGTTACGAACTTTGGAATTATTCTCATTTAACAATAGTTTTAATCATTAAGTTTGTTTATGAGTTTAATGAAATTGTTAACAGAAATAGTTAAGATTATTTAAATGTAAAACCAATTTAACACGTAATCTTCTTTGCAAATGAGTTGCAAATAAAATGAAGTAAATATACCCCTTTCACTCGTGCACAGAGATATTCTTGTGATGGTTGAAAATGTTGAAACACCTGTAACGATAAAATTGTTGAAATAAAAGCCTCAAAATGCGCAGTCGTTTTCTCAATTCTCTTATTCCAACTTCATTATCAAGCATTCAAATGAATGTCATTGTTCGTTCGTCCTTTGGGTTCTCAGATATGTATCTTCTCTTTATAGGGGTTTATGAGTTACTACGTAGGTACCAATAGTCATATGTTTGAAAATGTATATTTTAAATATTATATGAATATATGGGGATTGTTAATCATCATTTTAATTTTTGCACATACATAGGTCTTCTGCAAAAATAGCCAAAACTCAGGGTACTTTGCTTTTTGGCCTTAGATCCATCCGGAACTGGATAAAATAATTTATTGACTGATGAAGAGAGTGTTTAATGTAAGAAGCATGTCAAGTTCTCTACCTACCCCTGAATATAAATCAAAATTTATATGCGTATACCTTATACCATTTAATGTAACATCACACCTGTAATCCCCCAAGAGGTAGGCAAAAGAATGTGGTACACTCCCTCGTTTCAACAGTTACGTTTACGCGCCATTTAATTTTCATAAAAACACGTGCCGTTGGCATTATATCAGCATTAGGTAGAGACAAAAAAAAATGACGGCTCGCAGCTCCAATGTATCTAGATTAGTGCGACGTGGCGTCGGATAGCTCGAGTGTCGCCTCCTTTATTCCTTTATTAACTGTGAGGATTAACGAACATTCATAAACACAGGTATACATGTTACAAATGATAAATTGTTACTGTATGAATGAATGTTTAATAGATACGCCGTTAACAATGTTATATAATTAGCGTAGCGTAGTTCTATGTCAGCCGCTCACACCGTGTGTCTGGAATTAAAATCGCTCGCACGCACAAGTAACTTTATTAAGTTATTTTGTAAGAAAAAAAATTGCTTCATTCAACGGTGAAATAAAACGTAGTGAGGAAGCTTTGACAGTTTGTTACATTCCCGAAAACGTGATAAGTCTCTCATCCGTGTTTAGCTAGCGTAAGACTGTGGGATTGACCTATTTATTTCCGAATAGAGTCCCGTGTTCAACAGTAGGAGGAAAAAGTTGATGAGTTATAAGACGTATCTTCATATCATACTTTATACACGTTAATAAAAAAAAGAACATATTATCGCGCCCATATTCCCTGAAGAGGCAGAGGCGGAGGAGTGTAGTACAGTCCCACGACTTTTCTGTATTGTTACAGGTCCCGCTATGGAGCGTGGGGGGAGGTGATCCTATTGCCATACAACGGGCACAAATCCAGACTCTGAACTACTACTACTACTACTAGGAATATCAAATCAGAAGAATCCAACAGCACCCGAACCGGGGATCGAACTCAAGTCCTCTCGATCAGCAGTCGCCCTTGCAATCACTCGACTAATTAGGCAGTGAGTAAACACAAACATCCATAAAAATAAAAAATAAACTAAGTTTCATTTTATACCAGTACATAGAATCTTAGAAAATCCAATTTGGAAGAGCTGTGTTTTGTCGCGCGGCTCAGCTAATTGACAGGTTTATACGTTGGTAAAAATTATGTGTATTAAGATAAACTGATACGACACTTGTGTAGCATTATACGAGTAATTATGTTCACTTTGCGTTTGCTTTAAATGGGACTGTCCTGACTTTAACTAGTACATAGTCACTTGCTGCTTTACTCAAATTTTTGCTGCTAAGAAGTAATGCTTTAATTCGAAGAATGAGGTATGCGGACACACTAACTCATAAGACTCATAACGTATGGACCCTTCTTGTTTAGATCTTATACTTTGCATTGCAATCTCAAGTAGGAGTTCCATTCTATTAGTGACTACAATAGAGGTTCGCGCGATTCAGCAATTATTTAGCAATTTTATTTTGATAGAAAGATGACATATCTAAATATTTACGTATAAGTGCATTTGTGTCTATTCAAAACATACTCGTACTGTAACAAATAAATCTCCACGGAATAAGGTAGCATACCTACAAAAGATTTGCTCGAAGTACCACCGCAACACCTAATTCGATTATGAAAAGTATATTACTAAAAAATATACATTTAGATCTGAACAGAAGCATGTACAAGAAAATACCGTATCAGTTAATCGAAGTAACGTAACTGTATCTACTTCGAATAGGACTTATATTAATGGTATTAATGGTACTAAGAGGACAGGTATATCTATGTCCTCACTCTCCGGTCCTATACTACTTCTATCCGATGCTTTCCTACCACTTTAATGAGATCGGAGTCGGATCATCGGACTGGTGGTCTACTTACTGCTCTCGATAGTTGTTTCGGATCCCATTCAGATAGTGCCTTTGTCCACCCACCGTCCTCTCTCAGAGTCAGATGTCTTGCTCACTGACATTTTAATGTCATGGTCAGATACTGAACAAATAGTAATTGGATTAATGTTTACTAAGAGGTTTGTTAATTATAAGTTGAGTGCATATTTCATGGCCGGACGCCACCACTTGTGGTTGCTGTTTGCTACTGTTTCACATAAAAAAAATAGTTAACATTCGTCCATTTATTTTTACTGGTACCTCCATAATATTGAAATTGTTCGACGAAAACCACACGATGTTAATTAAATGTGGTTCAAGTCATAAGCTTACTGAATACGAGTGAAGTTCGCTTTTATTAATTTATTATTATGAAAGCATCGCTTAATTTACCACTGTTAAATAGTTATACTTACAGTGTATTCTACAGTCTGTTGTGAAGATTATCAGTTCCCGGTTGGACAGAAAGTTTTACGAATTTTTAAATATTTCTGGACTTTGTATGGCGCATACGATGTAGATAATGCTGATGTGAGACTATGATTGTGAGGGTTTATGTATTATTACTGTTTGCATGTACCTATTATTGAATAATTGTTGTAGACTTGTATGTTGATGTATGACGGCGCTTTTACGTAATCAGGGTCAAGAGTGACAAACGGTTGTCAATGTCACTCTACCGGAGCGTCGTCGTCGTGTGGTAGCAAGGCGGCCATCTTAGGTAGACACTTCATTCGAGACGGCGCCAGTCCACCACGTCTGGGACGAATCGCTGTGAATCTTCTTGATCACCGTATATTTCAATTTGATCATAGTTAATTTAAGTGAGAATAATTATTATCCTGTAGTTAATGATCATATTTTTGGCGAATATTAAAATAATCTAGAGAGCTTCCGTACCTGCCGTCTAAAATTATTTATAATACTGGATACACTCGAACGGAGGGCCTCCTGCTCCGACATATTATATTTTTGCATGTCACTGGCGCCTTTGTACTCTTATGATTTAAGCGCGCTTACACACTGGCTAATCGCTCATATACACGACAGGTAATAACGGAATGATTTAGAGTTAGTATAATTGCTACCCTTCTTACTACATATAACTCCTGTCGCTCTCTCCTCCTCTATTGCGCTGCTAAGCCGAGGTGACCATAAAACAGCCCAAGTATTGTCGATTTATGTCCCACTACACCTTTGTTTTACGTTCCACATAATGTGGTGCTTACCTCCCATAAGTAGATAAACTGCGGCAGAATTTGTGTATACATATGCCTATAGGTGTACATATATGCAACTTCGAGGCCAACATTCACCTATCTTGATCAAATAAGCGATGAAGAGAGTGATGAAGTGAATGATGAAGTGAGTGATGAATGTAGAAGAACCACGGTAGGTCGGTAAAGATAGAGATATTTGGCACCCGGTGCTTTCTGCCGACCCTGTAAGAGACCCGGCGTTACGATATGTGTGTGTGTGTGTGTAACTTTTATTAAAACTTTCAATATTAAACTAACCAAGATGGCGAAACGACCCGAAATGAGTCTTAGCCTCTGATACTAAGGTACGCCACTTTGATCTGTCTCGCGTTTCCCCAGGACAAATTGTGAAATAAATTAATATTACCTTATCATCATTAAGATACAGAATACCACTATGCAATATGTACGGTCATAGTATTGTAATATACAAATTTGGAGCGATTCGCAAACGATATGTATATACATACATTTGTAGCTATTTACAGAGGAGTTTCAATTGTTTTCGGATGACCGCTGGCACAGAGTGGCGGTTTCAAAAGCGTTTCCGCGCTTCGAATGGTGTTGTGGAGTTCGTGAACAAACTTATACAAAGGAATCATTTTGAGGCGAAACTATTCGTGCAAACTCGTCATCCGAGTTTTCACGTACTGCTCTAGTTCGCTTACTAACAACTAATTATAGAAGTTATTGGCGATCGCTTATTCTTTAGTATATTCGATCATGTAAAGTACTTCTTTTTTGATTTTAATATTCTTTTATGAACAGTCAACGTGACAGCTATTCCATAATAATAACTTAATGATGTTCTAAAATATATATATACATTTTATGAGTATTTGTTAAAATTCAATATTTTGTAAAGAATTGGTCAAAATTTTTGTTATTCCGTTTTCATATGTACACTCTTAATAAGTAATAAACTTTCGAAAAAGTAGGCCAAAATTCTATAGAGTCGCAGTAAAAGTTAAGGAAGTTCGAGTGAAGGAATTTATTTTTGAAAGTCTGAAAATCTCACAAATTGCAATTACCGAACAAAGCGTAAAATAACGAACTATTTACAATAGTTCGTGCAGACATCGAATAATGCTATTGTGAAATATCGTTTCCATCACTACTACAGGGAGAGTATTAAGTAGTCTCGACCGCATTCAAATAGCAATCATTTGCCTGGAAGTACGGTTGAAATGTTTCCTGCTTACGTTTCCTTTATATATTTACCTCTTGGCTAGGGCTATTCACGATATATGTAGGTATAATACCGAAATAACGTTAGGTTGAATTGGTATGTTAAACAAATTATTTTGAAAAACTCTAATTTCAATTTAATTCTTAATAAATAATGCTCGTAGATATTCAAAATGTTCCAATAATGTACTTTGAATTGTACTCATACAAAATTAGTTATTTGGTACCCGTAAGATCATTAGCTTAATTGATCTCGTACAATATTTTACTATGTATTTTAGCCGCTGCTTTAAAAAATATTTCTAGTATCATTAAAAGTTCTGCATCTTTTCTCCGAATTCGCGTGATTAGATCCCAGACCCAGTATTTTTCGTATGTAACAGCTTACTGTTACGGTAATACTTGAACAAAAATACTCCCGTAACTGAAAAGAACCTTCAGCGTTCCATTACCATTACAATCAGCTACTGGAGTGATATTGGGAAAGTAGAACATATTATATCATTCCAAGAACTACTTTCAACTAAAAACTAATTTTGTCGTATCAGTCAAACTATTAGATATGTAATTCTAAAAAATGAGACCGAATTGGATTTTTTTTCCAAAACAAACACTAATAAATAATTCAATAGGTGAAAATAAACGGAATGAACAGATCAAACGTGTTATTTAAGCAGACGTGTTGTTTCGGACTGCGAATCACTTTAAGTTAACGGAGGGGATGTAAAATGATGGAGCTGCAGAGAATTCACACAATTCAAAATTCATAATAATATATGGGTTTTATTTTATTAAAACTCTCCAACCAATTTATATGCATTTCAATGTACAGGGTTGTGCAGTATTTTGCGCACATTGTGGTGGTGTAGTAATAATTCGCTCAAAATTGATTCCAAAAATTCCCTACTAGCCAATACTTACATAAGTATATTTGGGTTAGGGCTGGCAGTTGTATAAAATTAAGATTTATTATGTTATATTTTCATATACTTTGATTTCTTATTCTAGTTTCGTGATATTATTATCCACATTTTTATTCTAAATCTCACTGAAACTCAGAAAATATTAAAAAAAATAATAATACGCAGTCTTTCTGGTTCATTAACGATCCAGTACTACATGCGAATCGTTATTGAACAATTTTTGTGTATTTATGTAAGAGTTGTGTGTTTATTTACATTTTTTAAGAACTTTGTATTGCATCATGACAGCTCTAATTTAATAGTTTGTGAGTAAGAAAAGAAGTGAACATATAAGGCTATATCTTTACATCAACGTTAAATTAAAAGGTAATTAGTATAATATAATAAACTTAACAGTATAGAAACAACTAACGATATCAGTTTTGGTAATTGATGCGTTACAAAAACCTGTGATATCGAATATTAAATCATTGACAGTTGCTTTTATGGCGACTATAAATACACCCTCTTGTCATAGCCTTATGTTACGTCAGTATTGTAACTGTACATATTTTTAAATGTATTTGGTAAACTGTTTTGTGACAACCCCGGCCAATATGAACGAAAACAAACGTATCCGGCGAGCGGAACGCGTGGCCCGGATAACTCCACATTCGTTGGCTTCGTCGGAATCTCGTCCGTTGTTCTAATAAAGACGTATTGTTGTTTGTAATCTATGCTTATAGTGATGATCTCGCACATCGATAATATTACAATTAAGCATAGGTACATTACAAATAAGGTAAAAAATACATACGTTTACATAGGTAAAAAAAATATTTTTTCACGCCAGATTCCTCACAGGGTAAACAGAGTGCACTGAGTGCCAAATATCTCTATGCTTACCTACCGCTCTTCTTCTATTGAAAGAGGTAAAGAATTTAATAAAAATCTTTATTTACCTATGTTACCTATCCGCAAAAAGGTAGGCATAGGAGTGTAGTACACTCCCACGTTTTACCAGTTACATTTACGTCCCATTATTGAATGGGTGGTAAGTCTATTGCCATATATCGGACACATATTCAGACTCCGGGCTATTACTACAACTCTAAGTTTCAAAAAATCAATGATTCCCGACCTGGGACGTCATGATCGGCGGTCGCACTTATAACAAACACGAACAGTCATGCAGTCAATATTTTTTATACTTCTTGTTAATTAAGTTTCAACCCTAAAGGTCTTGGAGTCTGGTTGTTATCTATCTATGCTTCGATGTAGTCAAAATATATAGGATTTAAAGACTTGAGTCATGAATCTAGAGACAAAAAACTTATCAGTTCTGTAATAGATTGTCCATGTTGCTAAGATTGGACCAGAATACGTTTTATGGTATCTCCTGCCTGGCGTAAGAGGCGACAAAACGGAGGCTTCCAGAGTGGGAGCTCGAATCGCACAGTTAGCGATCCTGGATAGGACGATGGTATCTCTTGCCGCATATTGTCTTAGCAATCAGTGGGCGTGGAATAAGGCATTATGCTTCTCCCGCAAGTAGGACCTGCAGGGGCGCCGCGCTAGGAAAACATCGGTGCGTTTCGCTGGAGATACCGTAGTCCTCCTACTAGCGAAGAGGAATGCTGCCTTGGGGGTTTCAGTACGGTATAAGTCCCACATAACCCAGTATCACTCCCAGGATACCAGTTACCGTTTGAAGGTTTCCCCCCTGTAAAAAAAAGGTCTGTAGCAGATTCAAATTCGTAGTTTTTGTTTAAGCGATAGTAGGTATATGCGCCTGAAAATATACATTTATTGACGCACGTTATTTAAAGCAAAATACAATCAAAGTTAAATTTCGATAATTTAATATTATCGATGTCACAGCCACATCACTAGTTTATCCATTAGAGTTGTGGTATATTTGTAAGTGGGGATATGGGCAGGGTTAATTAAAACTTTAATAATGGATACTAAAGCTGCGATGAACTCTTTTGTACCAATTGCATTATTTTGTACGATGTCTGATGTAAATATGTACATACATATTATTATGTACATGTAAATATGTATAACTTATTTATTAACCTCTTATATTTTGTATTATTCTATTTAACATTCTTTATCGTTTTATCACATTAAGGTTCTTCCTTTATTCATCAACAATCTTTCATGAAATTATTATCAATATCTTTTATGGGGTGGAATATACATATATTTTATTAATCATATTTGTGGAATTTATATCACGTGGCACGTGTGATCACATTTGTGGCGTTTATACTACACTAATTAATGTTTAATATAGAACATGAATCATAAATTTATTATATACAGAATAACCATGTCATGTAAATAGTGAAATGTATCATCGTCATCAGCCCATTGCATTTCACTGCTGGACACAGGCCACCCCTGAGAAGTTATTCCCATAAAAGATAGAAAGATATATAGATATATGTTCACAGTGTTCTGAGGAAGCCTGTTGATGATTATGATGAGTAGTATCGTGTTTTTGAAGTTTTTAGTAGTTTTTTGTTTTAATCATACAACAGTTAGCAAATAATTATCTTGTACACGCTTGTTTGACTGGAGCAAAATGTATCGATAAATAGTTTTTGCTACATACTACGAAAAACGGAACTTCCGGTCAGCGTATATTTTTCCTGATTTGTACTACCCACAAATTTTGAATACAAGACTGAGTAGAAACTATCTATCTATCCTACTTATTATCAGTTGAGATTGTAATGAAAGTCTATGGCTTTTTTGTTTTACGACTCCAGCCGTGTACAAAATTATTGTAATTTTATTATTAGAACACAACAATCATATTGTTTTCATATACAACGCTTATAGTGGAAATCATTGTCTTATTAAATAAAACTCATTAGAATTGAAGTGAAAATAAAATATAATTTTAATATTCAAAAGTCAGAAACTCGACAACCATTCGTCGAAATTGCATTAGGAAAGACGAGCGTTCTGGTCGGAGTTTTAATCAAATTTTTGGTTTCGTCCTCTTTACCAAGAATATAGTCGGTGAATAATATGTCAGGTTTCTGATTAGAGCGAAACCTGCAGTAGGCTTTGATGATATAATTTTGGACTTTAATAGTATGTAATGAGATGCTAATTTTACAATGGTACTTTTATATAATAATACTCGTACAAATAAACGCCCGTTGGCCCGCTTAGTGACGCTCACTATATTGGCTGTTAAAAAAATTGCAGGGAAAGGCAGTTACTAACATTTATTCAGTTAATACATTCTACTAAGAGTGCACGCAGTATTACTGTTTGTTCTCTTCCAGATGGTTCGTCCTATGTTGTAGTGTTTTAGTATTCATCAGGATGTTTCTTATTTGAAATGTATCCAGAGATGCACTAGTAATCTTAAGGATTAATATTGTAACACTCTTCAAATTCAAAACAAATTGTTTTAATAACAATTTGGTTCACGATAGAAATAGATGTAGCGATTATTGAAAAACGTGTGGAATAAAATGTAAAATTTTAAAATATAAAACACAATGAAAAAATTAAAACTCCAAGTAAATTTCCCGGGAATTTCTGCGGAATGAATAAGTTATATATTTTATCACGGTCTAGCTTCGACTGTTGGACACTCAACGAGAGGTAATGAAAATTCACGGGACCTTAACGCGCGCGTCTCCGCTGCAATGAACTATGTACATCTGTGTTTATTGCTTAAATAGGTTTATACCAATTGCTAAACGGATAAAACTATAAAAACCTCTAATAATCTGAAATTATATGAAATAAATAATTATTTTACTGCTTCAATATCACTTGATGTTCCGTATGTTTTCAGGGCCCAAGGGCGCGATACATTTGCGAGCTCGCTAAACTTTGACATGCGGTAAAAGAACCGACCGCCTAAAGCTATACGCACAATGCTTACTTTTTGTTGTTTTTCATAACACGTTTTACGTGTCCAAAAAATATTTTAAGCCACACGACTGCATACTGAATTACGATTTAATTTATTACAACTTTATCTTTCACATGATTTTTCTTTAAACTAAATGTTGAATAAAAGACGGAAATAAAAATATCGTTTAAATATATGTTTATAACAATGTTAATACTGCCACATAATGATATGATAAATTTATATAATTTAATTACGGTATGATTAAATAATTTAATTTAAGTTTGATTTACTTTAAATGTTATACCAGCAGTATAACTACTACGGTGCTAAATGCTAGAAGATTAAATAATAGCATGAAAATAGTGTAACAATTGTCTCTCTCTCTACCTACGAATAATTTGCATGAGAAAATTTTCATACTTTTTCCAGGAAATAAATTCAGAAGTCCTTGGCAGAGATTTGAATTTCCGTCACAAACTGGGAGATACGATACTAGACTTCAATTTCAATATGCAATACCATTAAATGATGCGTTTTTTTTTAAATGACGTAAAACCTACTTAAGGTTGTAAAACATGTAAACAATGGATTATAAAATGTATAGATTGTATTAAAAAAAGAATAAGCAATTTATGAGACTTTCGACTATGTTTCAATTTATTTATTTCACAATTCACATGTAATATAATAGGCTAAATCTAAAACATGATTGGCAACCGGTTGGTAACTCCACCGGTCTTCCTGTAATCTGCCTTCCGCTGGTCTATTTGCCCAATTAGCAGCATAGCAAGTAAAACAATCCTCTTATACACTTTTCGCTGGATTTTATCCTGGAATATTTTAAGATAAGTCTGTCAGTTAATGTCCCAACCCCATTTTATCTTAAATTAATTCAATGGAGACTTTTAATGCTTTTTATAGGAATATTATTATAGGTCAGCTCATCTTGGCTTTAATAAAATTGCTTTCAATTTACCGCGCTCAGTAAATATAAATTTATACTTAACTAAAAATGAAATATTATTTATTCATTGTATATTACAATGTTAAAAGCGACAGACTGACTTTATAAAGTCCTAGCAGATTCTGATCTGAATCTGAAGTTTCGAAAAGGGGTCCGCTTGATGGAAAGCGGTCATCATAGTCCATATAGACTGGAATATTATGAACTATACTATAATATAAATCTAAACGTTGCCGGCTATGAAGAAGCGTTCATTTACCGTCTTTCAACGACCCTAACTTTGCAAAGATCTTATTCCACATCTACCAGAATTATATAGCAAAAAATAAAGAAGAGTCTGTTTAACAACACGCTTTACAGAATATTATGATTCAACTTTTTTCATTCTGCAACAAGGAACAAACACGTTGTATGTATCTTATGACGCAAAAGTAAAATGATATTTGATTGTCTAATTTTAGCTTTATTAAATTTCTCTAGTACATTACTCAAATACTGTATACGTTGTATATGAACAAAGTTTTTATGAAGCAGTTATGTACTCATTTATGATATTTCTTTTGTTTGTAAAAGTTTATAAAAGTTATTAGCAGAAACCCAACATCTCAGTACTGAAAACGTATGAGGGGAGGACGGGGGGATAAATAACGATTGATTTCAGGCATTCCAAATACATATGTAAAATAATTCACGTGATGATGAGACTAGCAAAGTTTAAATCGTGTGATTATATATTGTGTAATTATATTGTATTGTATAATAACTATTCATTCAACAAAGTTAGGAGAGCGTACTATATTTGTATTCATTTTTACAAAAATGTTCAAATAGAACATCCCTCTTCCATTCACCCCGATATAGAATTTCCTTCTATCTATTTATTACGCGCTTCGAAAAAATGCGTTCTAAGAGAAGTGCTTTTTGGAGGGAACAGTTGGTTAAATAAAGGGCGCAGAGCGTTAATGCGTTAGTAAGGAAAATGGCACTATATCCGAATGTAACGCCGTTTTTCGACAAAAAGTGCTTAAATCGGATTACTCACTTTCACAATAATATCTCCCAACTATTCTGGTTACAGCCACTTATGTTTCCGAACTAGTTGAGTTACGCATTTCATATTTTGCTACATTAGTAACTCCTCTTATTCCAGATGTTTATAGGCGACAGTAACTACTTAACAATAGCTGGGCCCTCTACTTTTTGCTTATATAAAATACATATGTGTACAATAAGCCCTATAATAAGGCCAAAACGTTTTGTGCTACACCTTTTAGTCTTTTTTTAATATCATATAACGTAACTTCACGCCTGTAATCCCCGAAGAGGTAGGCAGAGGAATGCAGAACACTCCCACGTTTCACCGG
>DWDV01001032.1:0-14281 GCA_018245615.1 Mimoniades ocyalus
GAAGTGTGATTTTATAAAAAGGGTGCGGGGCTTCAGCTTTAAAATAACGTAACATCACGCCTATAGTCCCCGAAGAGGTAGGCAGAGGAATGTAGTACACTCCCACGTTTCACCAGTTAAGTTTAAGCTATAAAGTAGCTTAGTAAAATAATTATTTACGATTGCCTGAGTTAATTAGGAACAAAAATATATATCCATTAGCATTAGGTAGATGGCCGTGCGAACTACGCGGTGAGATCCGAACAAAAACGTGAACTATGTCACTCGCAGAGTCACGCACGACACGTTAGCGCCAATCCGGCCCGTGCTTTTTGTACAATGAAAAACTAACACGGTGTTATCAATACATCTAATTGGAATACTTCAAACAAACTACATACGTATTACAAAAAAGGAATTTTTCGTACGAATGTACCTACTCGCTGTGAGAGCAGTACACGCGAAACAGTGGGTGAGTGACATACAGGAATTTCCATTGTATTGTTATAAATAAGAAAAAGGATTAACCGTTACTCGGTTTCTGGTATTTTGATGAGAAGTCTCAAAAGTAGAACGTAGGATTGCTTCCAACTTATCTTCGATAATGTTATTAGGTACCGGAATTCGATTAGCGAATCGGATTGAAATTGAGTCTGCGGAGGATGGGCGGATGAATTATTTAACAGACGTGCAGGGAACAAAAAGGCAGACACATTCAAGTTTTTTCGAAGCTTACTGTACTTTAATTTACTCGAAATGAAAACGGGAAAATATCTTTTAAATTTAATAACACGTCGCACGGGTCACATGCATGTACTGGCCACATAGCCGCTTATTGTAAATATACCCACATAATATACAGCGTGCGTATTGAGAAAAAAGAAAAAAAAACACTTTAAGCAAAAGGTGATAATGTACAAATATTGAGTGAATAACACAATTGCACGATAATACAGCGCAATGAGGATATAAAAATTAATTTTCCGGTTTTAAAATACTGTGAGCTGAAATATAGAGGAGCTCAACGAAATATGTATCATGATTTTTTTAATTATAAGGTAACGCGAGGTCCTTCACAGGGTAGGCGGAAAGTGCTTAGTGCCAAATTTATCTATTCGCACACACACCCTGTGTACTGCTTTTACATTCAATACTCACTTCTTACAGCGCACGCCGGTTTCACTATAGGGTTACTTTGTAATATGAACTTTCTAGAAGAAAACTCTAAATTCAGATGTCGCACAAGAGAGTAGTTCATGAGGTGTACAGTTAAAATGTAAATTAGATGATCGCCTCGGGGTCACTTCTCGGTCCGAATACTAAAATGAAGCTGTACTGCTATTAGAACATTTTTAATAGATGTTATACGCATGTCGTAACAGATGGAAGTAAATCTACTTTATGAAGTTATGATCGTATAACTTTAGTTCGTTTCACTTTGTTCATATCTATTTATTATTATTATCACCATGAGTGTAGGATCACGTTTGGTTGTTTACGGGGTAGGCAGAGAACAGCTAGTGCCAAATGTCTAAATATTTCGTCATTAATCTCGTAACATCACGCCTATAATCCCCGAAGAAGTAGGCAGAGTAATGTAGTCCACTCCCGCGTTTCGGTAGTCACGATTAATCTCATTGTTGTTATAACCATATAGCTGAATCAAAGATGAAAATAAACAAATAATGCAGGCCAAAAGTTATATATTGAAATACATATACCTTGATGAACAGTGACATTTCAAATATTTTTATTTTCTCATGTAGGTACTTTATTATGGAAGCGTGCAATTATCACTGTTGTTAGTTTAATAACTATAGCAATGCATTCCTGGTTACACGCATAAAAGGTTCTAAAGAGCTATTCAATGAATGTTAAGAGGAGACAACATTGTAAGCGCCAGATTAGTAATTGATATGTATAACAATACGCGAAAGTAAATACGTAGTTCCTGACTGAGCATTAGGTATATACGCGATCATGCAAAGGTGCGGAGTCGCTGATGGCAGGGTGTATCATTACGATTCGCCTCCCTATAATCTAGCACGTCATAATTGAGACACAGTCATGTGTAAACGCATAATTAACAATGGTTGTTTTCTTTGTGCACAGGACGGGCGGCGGGCAGCGGCTGCGGGGCTCAGGTCAGTCACCCGCGCACCTTACTGTCTCGCGATCGGAATTCGTGAATCTTCACAAATAACACGTCATTACACCTTATTAGCTTCCCTGAGCACTTAGACGCAAACGAACAGAAAATAACACCTCCATCATTTGTGGTGGCGCGACGATCCGTTACCGAACACCTATGTGAAATAAACGTAGCGGTGATATATGAATGGTGTAAATACAATTCAAAAAATTTCTAAAGCGCCATTAGTCGTAATTATATAATTTTCTTACGTTCGACGCTGCGAAAATAATAATAGATGTACGCGTTGGTGCAATTGAAAGTACGGTTGAAAAAGCGTCGATAATGTTGTGTGATTGTGTTGAATTATCTCCAAATGACTCGTAGAGGCAAAAAGTTAAAAATCAACGAAGTGCAAACATAAAAGTTAGATACAGTTATATGTTTTGGTAACGCGTGCGTGGCGACTGGCGAACGACTCGCAGGCAGCAGCCAGCGGATCATTATCAGCGTCCCGTTTATTACCAAAATAGGTGCACGTGTACAGAGGATATTAAACGAGCCGAATCGCGGAGAACAGCCTAATATTACTTTTGTACATTTCAACAACAACGATACAACAAAACAATGTTTTTAATACTTACTTTTTATGGCATAACTCAATAATAAGCGTTTTAAGTAAAAATCTTGTGGTACTTTTACGGTACATATAGTTTTTCTTCATTATAACAATCTCGATAAGCTTCCTGCAATGAAATTTAAAAGCATGCAGTTGTTGCGAGCTCATTCATTATGATAGTTAAAAATGCATTAAGCCTGCAAGAAATTTACATAAAATCGCTGCAAGGTATTCTGACAAACGTCAGTCGAATACGACTTGACACTTCAGGAATTAACAGGAAAACGATTCATCATTGGTTGTAAAGTGGACAAAATAATAACAAACACTTTATTACACAAAAAGAAAGATAGAAAGAAGCTTTATTCGTAACCATAGCAGCACATAGGTATACAAAAATTAACAAAGTTAATAATAAATACATAGATATATGCACGTATATGTCAATTAGTGTGATACGATGCAGTTTTTACGGAGGTAGTGTGCTACAGTATGCCTACGAAAAGGGCATTTGCGGCGATTGCAGAATCGCCACGTTGATTTTCAGTGACGCCCTACGACCAGGAGTAGCTCGAACAGTCAGTCGAACTCCAATTTGCCTAAATTACTTACTTAATTATTACTTAATCTAGATAGAACGGACAGACTAAACACACAGTTGACTAAAGTAAAAGAGAAATATTCGAGCTGCCAGAACAACTGGAAGTAGTTCATGTACGAGAACATCAACGAATAAGGGTGAAAGCAAGACAAATAGAAGAAAATGTGAACACTTCGAGTGTAACAAGTAACGCCCGATTCATTTATCCCGTCCTCAGACTTAGGACTGTCTCGAAAATTATGAATGCATTGCGCGCAAAAAACCGAAAAGTTGGCCATTTAAATAAAAAACTAAAAACATATTCTTTCAACATAATCCTTGCAAATAATTCTTTCGGTGGATGCTTTCTCAAAACTGACAGGCAAGCGTCAGATTTCCAACAAGCAAGCAAGTCGACTGAGAGCAAAAACAAGTTCCTTGACTCAATTTAAAAATTAAACAATAAAATCCAGTTAGTCAGCCCCTCGATTTCCAAATGTAGCGACCAGTCGTGTCTTAATTCTGTTACTTTTACCGTTTTCCAGCGACACGTGGCCCACATACGGCCAATATTTTACTACACACATAGGCGACTATTAATCAGCTGATGTAAAGAGAAAACAGTTTATGTGCACGTACAGTTACGAGTATATTAAACATAAACCACAGTACATTATTATTCATACCAATATTATATATTCTAATGATTGCGGTGTTTAATCACATCGTATCAAACTCCAGACAAAACAATTTCAAAATTCAATTTTGTCTAACTAAATGATATCTCTTGTTTCAAACGCAAATTATTTGAATAAAAGACAACGTGTATTTATTGGAGTTATTATTGGTGCCTTGTGTGATACTAAAATATAAATTTATAAACGGCAAATGAAACTGGCGTTAATACACAGTTTGATCATCCGTTGTGGAAATGTAAATAACATATGCAAATACCCTTCAACAAAACACTGCACTTCAACGCTTTTATTATTCCACAATTCGACTCGGGACTCAATTGGACTCCTTTCAAAATGAGAAGGGTAAGATCATACACTGCCACGCTGGCCAAGTGCGAGTTGGTATGGGAGTTTTTGAATAATCAAGTTGCAATTTGCAATGAAGTTTTCTCTCAATGTAAGTTAAGGAATGAGTGAAAAGTTATTGACCTCAGAATTGAGTTGGAAACAAACAGAGTGTTTGTTGGAGTTCCAAACCGCTTCAGGACGTAACTTTTGTACTATCACCATAGAAATGTAACCTTTGTCTGAAGTTCTCATTTAGATAAAGAAACTAAATTATTCATTCTTGTTACTCGGTGTATTCAGGCGACAGAATAATGAAATTTTGCGGAAGTCTAGCTTTTTGATTTAGTTATCGTGGTTTTTATTCCAAGCAAACAATATTTTATCAAAGCTTACTAATGACTCTATGTGGTTCTTTATACATTCAGTATCAGTTTTGTTATTTACGGAACTAAGTTCAAAGTCGCTTGTTTCATATTATTTTTGAACCGCCAACGGTTAATTAAGCAGCCGGTGCTCTCTGTCCACCCCGTACTCTGGCGCGATTATAATAATAAACTCTAAAACTTAACGCTAACGTGACGGAGTATGTTTCATGCCTGAAATAATTAGATATAAAAAAGATTGCAGCCAAATTAATGGCTTGAAATTAATCATAGCTTGGAACACAACAAAGGGTGAAAGATACAACGAAAAAAAAGGAGAACAAAAAAAAAATTAGGGTAACATAAATAAAAGATTTTAGTTTTTAATTACCTGTTCTACTCGTCACTACTTAATACTCTTTTGAGAATTAATAAAAAAATGGTGTAATGAAGATAATATACAGAGTTAATACAATAATTGAAAGAAGATTCTTAAAGAAATAAGGATGAAATAAAGAGTAGAAGATATAATTTTAGCAGATATAGTAAAAGAAAAAAGGGGAATGAGAACTCATACAAAATATTGTACATATGAAAAGTAAAATCAATGAATATAAATCGTCAATTTGCAACAAACGACGTTAATTTTCATTCACACGTTCTGCTGTGTATTTCAAAAAGCAATTTCATTGGAGATACTCGCAAATGCATCGAAAACTGTACCAGTGGCGCGGTAACACAGTTTCCATGCACTGCATACGGTTGTATATCATGCCCACACACGCCTACATGTTGTGTTGCTGCTTTTATGGCATTTTTATGTTAATCATGTTAGCAATCATGCAGTTTAACTAACGCTTTTTTGTTACAGGCCATTAGCTATAGCGGTTTTGATATAAACACTGCATAGGTCATGTTTGAATCTTCTTTGTCATTTTAGTTTCTGGAAGCATCTGTATTGACTGTAGTTTTTATTATCAGGTAGACCAAGGAAATACAGAAATAAAGAGCTGATTTTGAGTTTTCATCTAGCACAGATGAGTACAGCTAGTCATAGATGTTTGTACCGCTTAGGATGTACAACATTGGAAAGAAACTTTATCTTTAAAACTTGCAATGATATTTCCTTTTTGATAATATGAATATTCTTCTATATTCTTTCTCCTATCCTTCTCCAAAGATTTTGAAACATTTTTTGTCGTATTGAACAAATCAAATCTCTCGTAGACGAAAAGCAGAATTTCACCCTCAGCGATGGATATATCACGTCAGAAGCCATGCGTTACCCGCGCAGCGTCGCGTCATAAATTCAAATTGAGCGCACATTAATGCGGCGCCATGGCCGTTCCATGTTTCGTGGTAATTTCATTAATCTCTGCTTAATTTATGCATAGTTAACCGTTGTTAAACTACGCCCGCTCTGTTTGCTTACGAGATGGGGTATAATTAGATTGGGATCGTTGTGTTTAAGCTAAAGCTTATAGCTCAGCTCTTCGTCTACTGAACGTTTCGTTAGTGCCGTAGCGATTGGCACCCGTCCAATCTTTAACTGTTCTTTTGTTCTTTGCAATTGTCTTGCTTTGTCTCTTTTATTCGATTTCGTGAAATGTTCTTTTTTGTTGTAACTTATATGGCTGTTTTGTTCAACTGTTATATGGGCTCGTGGTTTAGTGTTTACTGAAATAAGTCAGGCTGTTTTTCATGTATGTTAAATTTTATAGACATACATATTATACATTTATGATGAATACTAAAGTTACTTTAGAGTCATCATCATCGTACCTTTTGTCACTCCACTACTTAATACGCGTCTCCTCAGAGTAAGGAGGGTTGAATCCATCGCCTACCATACTGACCAACTACGCTTTAACAGGCTTCATACGTCTTAAATAACATTATACAATAATTTTAAGAATGTGTAAATTTGCCCCCGATGCTTACCTTTAACAGAAAATGATATTTAATCCTAAAATGCACAATTATTATAAATGAAAAAGTGCGCACCAGGACTTGAACCACAAACCCCTGCTATTCGGAAAAAGTTGGACTATAATAGCATAATATGTTTAGAAGTCAGATACTAAAAGCATATACAAATAATAAATTAAATAAAACATTACTGACAAATATACCGAAGAAAGTAAACCTAATAGTACAAAAATCCATCTATAAAACACCGGCACCCACATGTCTGTACAGCTTACACAGACTTTCCACGTGCCATGAATAGTTGATAAAGGCTGAGTAGGTTTTAATAAACCATTAACTGCTTCCGTTTCCACAATAGTGACTCGAAGTGAGATTAAACATTCAAATGAATAAATAATTGACGTGGTTGCTGCGTATGCATTCACACGAGAGGAAAGTGTGTTAGCAAAGAACATATTATTATGTGATGATAGAACAGCTCCTAATACCTTTTTGTGAAAAATCTTGCATTTCCTCTGATTCGTTATGTGTACCTCGTGATGGATCTAGGGCAACGATATAAAAAAAAATAATGAAATTAAATAAAAATAGATACTCTCTACTACTTGATGAAAAACAACAAAGGATTGGCTTATAGTTTCAATTAACAAAAAAAGAACTTTTGCGACTGCCTCGTTTATCGAGTGGTTGCAAGCGCAACATCTGATCAAGACGTCCCACGTTCGATTCTTGTGTCTAGTACTATTGAGTTTTTGTAACATACTTCAGTTATGTCGGTTAATATATAATCATATGTATAACACCCACGAAACGTTTAATAGTAAAATTTGTTATACATATATTGTTATCTGTATTTAATGTATGTTGTAACATATACGTATGTCTTTTCAGATCCACATCATACAAGAAAACAAGAAGAAAAAGTGACATAATTGTTAAATTCAATAGCATTGATGGTAAGTAATGTCACAGGTTTTTATTTTAAATTTGCGCACCACTTAAGGTATAAAAATGAATCATTTTTTTCCGTGCTTGATAAAATATCTTCTAACTTATGACATATCCTATAAAAACAAGGAAATAATTACTTTTTAAACTTCTTTAGAATTCGTTGTTATTTAAGTATAACCAGAAAATCAATAGTAAATTTAGGAAGATGGAATGTATATTGCAGTAATATTATACACGAGTAATAATGATCATTGTTGTTTATAAGCATTTGAGTCTAGTTTAAAAACAATATGAAATACGTAAAAATAAAATACATATTAAGTTACAAATCAATAAACTTTAACTTGAAATTGAAATTAAAAATGAATCTTTTATAAATAATTATAGTTATAGTAGAAACTTTGAAACGAACAATAGTTCGTTTATAGTATATCCCGAAGTATACAACAAAGTATATCCCGAAAGAGAAGAAACAAATTACAGAGAATAAAACTTTAGTACATGGATTAAAGCGACATTGAGAAGGTTTTCGAACTGATGAAGCAAAGGAGATCGAATACCAAACTTTGTCGATTCTTAGATCATTATCAACTGGAAACAACTCGGCTAAGGCTTCTCTTTAACTTTAACAATATTCAACGTATTCAACCTTAGTAGATAGTAAACTGACTAAGAGAACTTGATGTCAGTGATACATTAAACCGATCAAGATTTTTTTTATTTTATACGCGGTAATATCTTCAATCAAATTAGGATTCGCAGCTCGAGTAACTTTTTGAATATACGAGTATATTACAAACGAGATTGGTTAAGATGAAGACATTTTATGATTAAATTTCCGATATACTCGTAGATATGGACACTAAACATTTTGACGTATCGAGCCTTAATTGGAGATCTGTCTTTCTCTTGCAATATTTTATTGTTCATGGTTTAGTTCTACATTTATTCTTTGTTTTTCTCTGTTTTGTACTCTTCTAATTCTCGTCACTCCGCTGTGACGAACATCTCAGTTTTGTGATATTGCTCTTTCTCAAAGGCGATAGAAAATCATGGGACTTAATGATGTTCGATAAATTACGCGCTTACTGTATTTTGTTTCTGCAAATTTATGTTTCGATATTTCAGGAGGTTATCCGGGTGGATAAGATAAAGTATTGTTTTTAAATTTCACGATTAAAGCGAGCTTTGATAAAATATAAGATATCGTTATAAATACCTAACGTTTGTAAAATGTTTCAAAAATTGGTTGACACATTTTGTCACTAATGACAGAGAATTTTTTGTTTTAATGCTTAGAGTATAACATTTATTTATGATACCCCCTCCTCAATCTCTTAGTAACTGGCATGTACATAATATGGATAATTACTTAAGATGTTCATTTATCAATACAGGCAGAAGATCTAAAAGAGATTTAGGATCTGGGATGGTGATTGTCACGCAACATTTCACGGAGAAAATCGTCACGTCTGGAGAAGACGTAAGTTTTAAAAAATATAGGCACTAGCATATGAAAAAAGTACAATATAACAACAAGTAACCTAAATAAAACACGAAATGGGATTTCACAGTCCTTTCATGTATTATTAAGGTTACTTTAGGAGTACAATAGAATCTTTTATCCAGATTTGTGTACGTCTAAGTTATAGTACATTGTTCGGAAAAGTTTAGGGCGAATGAAAAGGGTTCCAGTGTCTAAGGAGGGCTGACCTGAACTAACCTAACTTTTTTTTATTGTTGAAAAATATTTTTTCTGGTCGAGTGTACTGATAGGGTGCCTGTCTAGTACTAATTGGAGAAAAAAGCTCAATATCTTATGAAAACTCATGGATCCTTAAATTTAATACCCATGGATGAGCTTGATAACGAAGCGTTACGGTAAAGTCCAACGGTGTCCAATCGGACGGTCTAAAGAATACTCCAACGGTCCACCTTCATTTGGGTCTCCATCATGTTTATGGGGCCATGGATTTTGGAGAGTACATTCACAATTGATGGTGGAAAAGTCATGTACTAGTGTGACGAGAGATGATGATGCCTATCATTAGGTAAATACATACCCGGCTATACCGGCAAAATCATGATAGAAATGCCTGAAGATTTAGTTTAATAGTCAACATTGATGTCTGTACCCATTGCTGGTCGCTGTAACTGAAAGTGAAAATCAAGCTACGAAATATACTCGTACAAATAAATCGAGCTTAATATAAATCTTACTCATAATTTTCAATAAATTTGCTATTATTTTTACAGTTTCTAATTAATTTATTTTATTACAAATTTCATAATGAATGTTTTTAAACATTTCTATTTTTATTCTATTCACGTTTTACAAAAGAAATGATGAGTTAAAAAATAATGTGTGGATAGATATTTTCTTTATATCATTACAATCAAAAAATATCTTTGGAATAACGCATATTGAAATAATCGTGTTATTACCAGACTTTTTCATGAACGTTTAAATATTGGATGGGCGGTTTGTGAATGCTCGTCCGAACTACAACCGGACCCAAACCGTCCGTTCGTTTGACCTTTAAAATATCTCGTTTATTAAATAGCCGCTTGTGTTATTTCAATAGAATCAACCTCAAAACTGTAATGTTTCTACCTTACTGGGGGGGACATTGTTTCTATTAATTTTGTTTCCTATAACTTTTTTCTTTCTACTTATTTGTATACGTGGGATAGTAATATTGTGTTTGCATGATTTATTATTTTTATTAAATTATTATTTTATAAATGTAGGCTCGCTTACGTATTACAAAGAGGAACTTTGTGCATTTTATTTGTATTTTATTAGCTGCGACCATAATATCTAAAAGAGGTTTTTATCATTTCATTTTACTTTCTGTTTTAATAAACTAGACGTAACTAACAAAAGATGCAAATGAGGTTATTGTCGCTTTGATATGTAACATCAGCATAAGAGTCAGGATTACATTGTTGACTCCTAGAAATTATTTTGTATGGAAGCAGTTATTTAATTGATTTCTCCATGGAAGCAGTCATTGTATTGATTTCAGTATGGAAGTAGTTATTAAAGAAGTAGTTATAAAAGATGTAGTTATCGAAGTCATAATATAATTGATTAAAATAACTATTTTTAGATAAGTTTGCAATGTACTGCAACCGCAAGTAGACCACCACGTTTCATGTGGGAAAGGGATGGAGTTGTTATATCATCAAATACAGATACCAGGTAAGTTATTAATATAATACCGTTTATATCAATCATTTCTTAACAATATTACACACTTTATAATTTGACGAACATCCTTGATAATTATGTATATATCATTTTACATTGACATAATTTCAATAGAATTATTTGAGATAATAGCACTTGTGAAATTTTCTGCGTGAAATTTTTATATTTGATTTAAATCTACTATACATAGTCAGTATCTACATAGTCAGTAATTGTTTCTTTGGTTTAAAATTTCTTTATGTCAAATTTTAAATTATTCCTTCCGTAGTTTTAGCCTGAAGACGTGACGGATATAATTAATTAGGAATTTATAGCATTAGCTTCAAAGCTAATAATAATATTATTGTGATGTGCTATTATTAGCATTTTGAAACTGTTCACGATAAAAAAAATATTTATTCAGCAGACAAAGAAAGGCGTTGTCAAAGAGTTTTTTCCGATTAGTGTAGCTCTAATTAGATTCTTCTTTACCTCATTGTCGATGGAACTATTATTACGCTCATACTGCTATCCGTCAAACCTAGTCATCAAGTCTAGCCTAATTCAAAGACATGTGAATGAGGCGCTCGGTGGACTACGAAATTACGAACAACATGAAAACGCCATGATGTTTTCAGATACATCCTGGGTCAGATGATGTCAGCGTCAGGAGTCGGTGTTATATCGCACCTTAACATATCAAGAGTGAGAGTGGAGGATGGTGGATTGTATTCCTGTATAGCTTACGAAGGAGATGCCAGAACCAGTCACACTGCACGAATTGATGTTTTTGGTAACATTGTTATTTTAGTACTATGGGCTTAACTGAACTCATTCTATGGCAGAATAGTAGATTATATGACATACGAAGTCATAACAGCTATTTGAATCAAGCTTTGCATTTGCGCAAGACCATTTTTAATAAATGAAGTCGAGCGAAATTCAGTCAATCGGACGATTAATAGAATGTACGTTTATTCCTTTAATTTTATAACAGTGAAAAGTAAAACACTGGAAAATTCATTAATAATGTTTAATTAATCAAAATATAACAACAATACTGTGTAATTATACCGGTAAAGAAACAAGTTTTTAACTATGTAAACAATTTTCAAACTAATCATATTATTTCGGGTAGGTACTTTAAAATTAGGTTCGTGTAAGAAACAATGGAAGTGAAAACTCTTTAATTGCTTGTAATAGATCAAAACTTTTTAGAAGCAAATTCTTTAGACGGCAGACAAAAATAATCAGTCTTAGTATAAAACGTACGATACGATCACTTTTGTCAATTATTATTTTTGAAATTAGTACATTTTAAAATTCATTTCATTTTCAAGATTTTTGTAGTTCCAATAATAATGATTTCATCTGACCTTATTATTATGGCTATCCGCATTTGAGCTGAGGACATAAAATGATTTTTTTATCTTATCTCCATGGTAACACTTGTTGGATTGCTTGCAATGCTCATGACGCGGAATTTATGGAGATGATAGGAATTTTTCCCGATGATCACAAGCCACTTCTTCTGTGAACAGAAAACCTAAAGCATTTAAGAAGTACATCATATATGGCATATTTTCGCCGATGAATTGCTTGGACACTCTTCCTTTTCGGCTGATGCCTTACACCTTGCATGAAAATTTGTTCTCACTGCGGAGATGATAAGGTGATTATTATTTTTAAATATCTAATACTTATTAAATTTTTCAGGTCCACCGTATATAAGAACCCTTCCTCCTATTAAAGTGCAAAGTGGAGATTCATTGAAACTAAGATGTCCATACTATGGATACCCAATAAGGTAGGTATAATATTCTACCCACCATACATTACGGCCGTATAACATTATTTCATATGAGTATTCTTAATAATACTGATCACTAAGTGTGTAATTATCCTAAAATTGTAGCGTACTTTTCATACAATAATACAATGTTTCAATAAAAATACTCGAACAGAAGAGAGAAACGTTTAATGAATCATAAACTCTATAATATCATCTACCAACCAGCACTGCACTACCAGCATGGCTGGGTATAAGCGTAAGTATTTTTATTATGAGAGTTGACCTGTCTAACAGTAACAGTGGAACGTAATCAACATCCCGTATAAGCCACAGATTCTAATTAGTTACGACAAATGTCTCATAAAGGCAATTTGATATTATAAGAAGATGTGCTAAGAATATTATAATAATATACAATATTTTTTAAATGACTAATTGTAAAAATATCTAATCTGATTAAACCGCGTGCAATGCCGTGGTAGTCTTAAATATTCCAGTTTCACGCATATTTTAATAATAAATACCTTGGATCTCAAGAGGTCTTAAGGTGTTTAGGTTTTCAACGTTGAATGTTAATTTTCAAAATAGTTCTATTCTACTGAAGAGAATTTGAATGTTATACGTAAAGATACATGTGAATATGTATGTATAAAGGGGTATGGATAAGTTAATACGATTTTTTAAGCATTTGATATACATAAATATGTAGACTGACAATAAAACAAGTCAGTAAATGAAAAATTGAATACGCTATTAAGGTTATTTTAAAGAATCGTGTCATATTTGGAACACTATTGTCACCGTGAATTAATTAAGATGCTCAAAGATCTTCATCACCCAAAAATATTAGTGATGTACAAAGATGAATGAATAATAAAGCTAATTTAATTTCCACAATATATGTTACTAAACCCAGATACAAAAACAAGCTCATGCCTAGATTCAAGTCTCAAATGTAACTATTATTACAACGAATGAATTAGTGAATATAATATTGAAATTTGTGAATTGTTTATACAAGGTAATAAAGTATGAAACTTAATAAATTATATTAATTTGCAATACGGAAGTGCAGAAACTATGAAAACAACATAACACCAACAATCGTTCATATAATCGTAACGAACTGTGTAAGGCTTTCAACTACCTGCAACACAAAAAAAAAACAACATGTGTTATTAGAATTTTTATGAAAATTTATCTAAAATAAAATACATTTTTATTGCATTTGTTTTATTGCACTGCATGAGAATTTGCATTCACCTTTTTTCAATAACACTACGCAGTTGGTGTTCGCGGATGCCAAAAACAAAAGCGATAAAAACAATTTTTCGACGTTTTTCTGGCATGTTGCCGGACTGCCATATGTCAGAGGCGATTCCTGGCTCGATTTCCAATAACGCCGGACCTTATAACGTAATATGGCGTTAATTTAAATTCATTTATAGCCGACCTATTTGGCTTCGCTGTGTTTGGCATACGCCAAGGTACTAGATCAGGGAAATTAAATTTTGTTGGTATTATGCACAGTGGTAATGAAATTAATTTTTACGTAATAACTTTTCTTTGTTAGGTATTAAAATCTTATCGTTATTCAAAAATTAACCGTTAAAAACGTAACTTCACGCCTGTAATCCCCGAAAAGGTAGGCAGAGGAATGCAGAACACTCCCACGTTTCACCGGTTACGTTTACGTCCCACTATGGAATAGGTGGTGAGC
>DWDV01001033.1:0-14281 GCA_018245615.1 Mimoniades ocyalus
TCGCCTCTGCACAAAAAACGCAAACATTGAATATTCATAATCTTCATCGTCATCATCATCAGCCTGTCTCAGTCCACTGCCAGCCACAGCTCTCACCTGAAGAACACTATCACGCCCTACGACCAGTCTATATCCTGAATATAAATTGGATATAATTTAGAGGCTGCAACACATAAATAAACGTGCATAACGCACCCAGTATTATGGTATGATAAAATCAATAAAGACAAAAACAGCATTTATTAAATGCTAATATACTAAACAAACTATAATATATAACAATTACTGCATTTATGTACATGTTCAATAAAAACAGTCAGTGTTAATTGATTTTTTTAAATAATTTCACACTATTCATCATGAAAACATGTGCTCACCTTGTACTATAATCGATATAACATACCAGAACTATTGAGTGGAGCCAAGTCAAGCAGAAACAAAGCATTGTCTCTGATGACGAGGTGATCGATTTCCTCGTCAATTCTGTCGTTGTCTGCCATTCTCTCGGGACACTCGATGATGGTGACGGTCTTGTGCTTGGCAGTAGAGGTCGCCTTGAGCGACCTCTCGCGGCACTTTTCGCAATAAATGTACCACAGCTGGTACGCTGACAACGTCGCGCGGATCTTTACACCGATTAAGTCTAAAAAATAGGAACGGAAAATTTGAATTGTAAATAAAAAAATTATATACGCCTGTATCCGAGTAGCCGCTAAATCGCATATGCTTTCGTATAGTACAAAATATAAATAAAAAAGTGTCAGAAGTGATTAGTACAGTTTAACTTGCGGTAGTACATACCACTATTCCTATTTACAATCTGTTTCTTTCGATAAACCATTGTGCTCACGCGTTCCTGTTTTATGGATGTGGCAAACGGACACCTAAATTACAGAGGTTTTACAATGTTGTGCAAGCAATAGGTACACATTTGTCACTAACGGTGGTAGAAGGTGGGCGAGTGAGTAGGTTAGATGGCGGGAGGGCAAGCGTATTCCTCGCAAGTGCCAAGATCCCCAGTGTATGTAGTGATTAGAGCGAGTATCAGTGTAGTGAAGAAGCGTCACCCTGCGCGAGCTGTCCGCAGGCGGCGGAGGGCCCCTCGGGGGACGGGTCGGCCTCGCGGTAGGCGCCGGCGCGGTCGTACCCGCGCGACGTGATTGCGCGGCAGCCCGGGTGCGCCTGCTTCATGTGCCCCGCCAGCGGCGGCGCCACCGTCGCACCGCTGCACAGCTCGCATCTCACTGCACATCACATACATATATGTATATCATATCATTTGCTACATTTTCAATCCACATCTGATACACATATTTTGACAAATCTCTGTTTATTTAAAACCTCTAATTAAATGCGTTCCGTGTCGAAATGGAAAAAGAATACACACCTCGACCCAAGCAAGGATATCAGGGTATCGTAAAGGCGACTAAACAGGCTGATTATAATGATGAGTGTAATCGATTTAAGAGCAATTTGTAAATTGTTTGCAGAGGTATGGTGTCACCATTACTTTGTTAAGTATAATGCATTATACATAACATTTTAAAAAAATCCTTAAAAACCGCGACTTCAATATAACTATAAATTATACCTGAGTAAGGCGTCCTGGTATTGGACCAATATTTATTATCCTTTTTCCTACGGACACCACTAGCGGGTTTAATTTCTTCGTTTTCATTAGCTTCAGCATCCTTCCTGTGTCTATTAAAAATAGGAAAATAATATTAATCACTGCGTACATTTATACAGGTATTAAAATGCATTTTACACGGTGAATACATCACGAATATAATTTTAAATATATTCCAATAACATACTTGTCAGTTGCTGGAGCCAGTTGGTCAGATTCGCCGAGTGCATCCCATAAAGCAACAAGTGCCCGAAGCGCCGGTGGCAATACGTTCACAACAGACGAAGACGCAGCAGAGCCACCTGGAACAAGAACGGTACTACTTAAAAAAGAATTTACTATACAAAAGATAGCAAGATGAAATGATTATCAATAGAAAAATAATACAATGTGAAAATATTCGAATTGAATTCAAACCAAGACCACCTAGAATTAAAATGAGATGATTGAAGACACGAATTATAAAACTACCGGGTTCAGTGTGAGAAGAGTGTGGTTCGTCTTCGCGGATGGCGGCGTCGAGGTCGGTCTTGCGAGCGCGGCTGCTGCTGGCCTCCGTGCCGGAGCGCGTCAGCGACTCCAGCGTGGACGGGTTGATGCGCAGATACAAGCCTGCCGTTCACAATTTATTACGAATAGCAAGAAATATTATTTTATTCAACTAGTCATTGACACAGAAAATCAGTTTTTTAAATATTGTTATGTCAATTTTTATTTCATTTTACTTATACTGTGACATTTACTTGTTGACATGCCTACTGTTATCGCCATAATTACAAAGTATTTGAATTCTGCCTGTCTTAACCACGAGATTGATTCTAAAACCAGGCGGACTAACTGATAAACGCATTATTGCACAGGAAACTTTACAAGACATTCCAAATGATTATGGCCTACATAAAAACGAACTACATTCATAAGTATAGAGAATGACGTCGGTGTTCGTTTCGTCTTCGCAAAGTGATTCGTCAAATTTACATAATATTAAAAGCAAAGTAATATTTTTATGTTGCAATTATATTCATAAAAATATTACTATACAATGTAATTTTTGTTACAAATCTGCTACAAAAGAATAAAAATTAATACTAGAATATATTCGATTCTGTTATACAGGAAAACAGATCATCTGTTATCATGATGTAATAAAACGCAAGTATCCCTCACCGGCGTTGGACACCTCGACGGAGTGTCGCTGCGGCTTGTGCGGCGCGACGTCGTGCACGCCGCGCGTCACCACGGGCGCTCCCGACTTAGGCAAGTGTGGGTGGAACTTTAAAAATGCAGCACACGCTATCGCGTCTGGCACTATACCTAGATAAAGACGAATATATGAGTAATTAAAATACTATTTTATTGAAAAATGCCATTTTTTCCTATATTTTTTTATAGAAGATTTTTCTACTATAACTCTATTAGTCTACACAGTTATGTTTTTGAAAAATTGTCGGTTTTCTTTTATAGATTGAATGTTACAGCGCCAAAAATAAACGCGATTGCGGAGTCGCTAATGGGAATGAAAATATGACGCACGCATGTTAATATTAGTATATATTAGTCATGAATCATGACAGCTGGAGATCAACTGTAATAAGGCTTAAGAACGTCCACATTAATACATATATGTATACCTACATTATTTTACTAGTGAAAAATTTCGCTCCAAATCACATACCCTCGTGTCTGAGCATGGACGCAAAGACGGCACGTAGGCATTCAGCTTGCGCGGGCGAAAGGGCTTTCTTGCGCGGCACGGTGTTGGAGGATCGCGCGGGCACGGGCGGCGGCGAGCTGGACCGCCGGAAGCGCGCACGTCCGCGCTCGCGACTCGCCCGGGGCGCCTCCTTGCTGTCCTAGTGCGACGACACCACCATTAGAACATTCACCAAACCGACGTGCTTCAGATGTTTCGCATCCGGTGCTCGCTGCCTATACCGCAAGGGTTCTGGCGTGATGACATAATAGAACAATTTTGAGTTACTCGCAAATCAAGCCTAAGAAGTTTTACTCTAATTAAAAAATTCTACTATAGAGACGCCTTTCCTGTACATTTCCACCTCTGAACTGTGGTTGCAGCTGCGTTCGGTACCATATGTCTACCGGGTTCTTAAACCTAAACGTGTATTATAATCACTATTACACAACGGAAGAAGTGTTACGAAATAAATAACGAACACTGGTTTGCCTTATTTAATTTTAATAAAAGAAACTTTCCAAATTATATCTAGCAAACAATAACTTGTGCTTCCGAAAATTAATCATTTACAATAGCATAAATGGCATACTCTTGGGCCAATATGGAAATGTGGTATGGGTGACGTCTCGTCAGTATCGGGCGAAGTCTGCGTGCCGGTCTGGGCCAGCCGTCCGCCCAGCATCAGCTCGCCTTCCATCACGTCTCCCTGGAACGAAATCTATCTCTCTATATACGGAGCTCAAAAACAAACAGTAACAAACAAACTAGGTAATTGAAAAGAAAGAAATATACTTATTTCATAACAATTAGTACAGAAGATAATTTTAGAAATAAGATTTAGATTTCCAAAAAAGGAAGAAGACATCATTAATTCAATTGTGTTACTTGTGGTTTACATAACTCTAAATAGAAAAATAAATTGAAAGAAGGAGCTCAAATAATATATACTATAATATAGTACTATATACACAATAATATACATATAAACAATAATATAGTGTTATATGATGTTCGTATACTCAGTATAGTGTTGGTCTGGTGCTGGAGCAACGTGGCCGGTGCAGTGATGTCAATAGTAATGTCAATAAAAGTCACTGTCGATTGTATGACGACGTTTATTGCACCGGTTAATCAAAGGCGGAATAGTAAAATGCAAGTTCAGCCAACGTTTATCTAAATGTACCTGCTAGTACCTACATATATAAAATAATATTAAATATCAATATTATCGTTGTTAATAAATTACAAATTACCGAAGAGGAAACTTATGAAACTTCGTTCCGATAATAATTTTTTAGTTTCAACAATACCTCTGGCATGGAGCTGGCATCGCGAAGGTTTTCACTGGAGCGGTAGCGCACTGGCGCCCACCAGTCGTCGGCGTTGCCGTTGCTGCGGCGCGGATACCTCCTGCCGACAGGCGACACAAAATTACCCTTCTAATTTATAAAACGAGACGGCGCGTGTAGACTCTGAACTCACAAATATACCCCCCGCACTAGTAAACAGTTTAATTACGGTCTCTATACAGCCTCATCAAATCAATAGCCTCATGAAATATCAAATGAAAGACATCTATTCATTCCAGGTACAATTATTTTATGTGGAATTAAAACGCGCGATTTTCTTTATGTTGATTTAAGTTATGTAGTCGACATGCGGTCGATCATGTTCTTCTTTAAAAATTATGTAAATAGTCAGTCATTAATGTCAGTCATAATTGTCAGTCTCTAACCTATCAATAACGCATCCAGTAATAATAGAGAATAGATGCAATGAACGGACAGACTAGTTTACTGCTATGATATTTTTTATGTGACGTATATAATGATAGGACGAAAAGGTAAGCCCATTACCGTGACCTAGGTGAATCGCGTGGGAGGCGTATTGAAATAAGACAAAAGAAATCCACGAAAAATAACCCCACGTCACATTACCCCTTAGAGTAATAAACATTTTAATCATCGCTGAACGAACAAAATGATTCTCATATAAAAAAATATATAAAGTTTTTGTAAAGAACAGAATCTCTGAAGCCTTCTAAAGAACACACCTCACCAGTTTTGAAACACGACTGTAATACGAATGAACTATGAATAAACCCGGTCAACGAAGTTCCCGCACAGCCCATGAAGACAAAGTAATCAGCTGGGCCACGGGCCAGATAACCCGTTTCTTTTACGCCAGGAGTTGGCCTAATAACATTTTCTATACACTGACCAATGATCTTAAGATTATTTTATGTGCATAATTTGAAAAGTTCCTAATATAGATAAAGAACGTTCTACGAAATTTGTCATTATTTGTTGACGACTCAAATCTTTTGCTCCTTTCCTTCCACCTCGAAATACAGACATGGCCGGTGACATGAGCTAATTAATAAACTTTGTAGCCAAGAACAATTTGGCTGTCTGATAAGATATTGAATTAAATCTGTATAGGAAATAAATCACAAGTCCTTGTCTGAAGTTGTTATATCTCGTCATAATTTAGGTGTCATATTTTGATATTAGAATCATATATTTGCAATAGGAACATAGAACTTACATAACAATTTTGAGTGTTTTTTTACAATCGTATTGTTATTGACGACTCCTCTGCAGCTGAAGGGTAGCTTCAGGAGCAGCATTAACATGACATTTTATTTGCGTCACGTAGAGAAATTTGTGTTGCTTACAAAACATGTTAGTTATTTATGTATTATGCATTAGGTATTATTACTATTATGAGGAAAAATTTCCGCTGAATATTTTCTCACCTAGGCGAAGGGGCGGAGTTGGACTCGTAGCGGGCGAGCCGGCCGCGCTTGCTGGGCTCGACGCCGAACATGAACGGGCTCGGCGAGCTGCTGTCGCCCTGCTGTCCCAACATGAAATTATTATTCTTATTACATAGTCGCGACAGATCCTTTACGGAGTAGGCAGAGAGCACCAAGTGCCACATATCCGTTCCTTACAGACCCGAGGTACTTCTTCTACAGGACATGATTTTCGATTTAATAAATATACATACTTAAGCACTAAGACATAGTTAATTATTCGACTCTACAAACTAAACTATGACATAAGATAGTTTTTGTAACAGATTTATAAAATATAGTAAATAATATTTGCATACCTCTTCCAAGTCGTTTCGTATGGCGAATGGAAATCGCCTTTCATCGAGGCTTAAATCTGCAAGAAAATATCACAATGTTAGCGATGAAGATAAAGACAATTATAATACAATGATAGAAAAGAGCCTAAGAAAAAGTGTAAAAGTAAAAACCTTTCACGTTCAATATCAGGATTTACAGTGCTTGATGTAACCTTTAGTTTACAGTATACAAATGTTACACGGAAATCATTCACATGGGAATTGTTTAAATTAACTAACCACCAGATCCGAAAGCACCCTCGTCTTCGTCGCGGGTGTTCCACGGAATCTCGTTGTTCATTGCGTCGCCGTAACAACTCGCTGTGGCCTCCGGCTCCTGTTGTGTAAGGGAACGATACGAAAGTCACAAACTGATCTCATTAGAGACATTACCGTTGCGACGGAAAACTAAAAATAAACTGATCTAAGCTATACTAAAAAACAAATCCAACAACAATATACAGAAAATTCGTGAACCTTTCAAAATCGAATTTGTATGTACCTAATAAACAAGTTGAAAGCTAGACAGATTATTAATAAAAAACATAATCAATTAAAATGGTAAGTAGTCTACATTGTAAGTAGTATAAATTTGTACGAAGCTATTTTTTTCGTAATTAAATGAAAAGTACAGTTTCCAACAATGTACATATAATCGAATATATAATAATAATGAAATATTATTATATATAAACAGGAAATACAAACGATGTGCAATTGTAAACTATGCCAACTCTTCAGTCACCGCTGGTGTCAGTTTGTAGAGCCGCGTTTCATACAATGTGTTGGAACAATACACACTCGGCCATCTGATTCCTAACTATGCAGGGCCTGTGCTATAATGGTCAGACAGTGGGTACATTTGTAATTAAATATTTATATAAGTGATTGTACACGGTGACACAAGACACATTCGTGGTCATCAGATTAGAATATGACCTGGGTGAGAATCAAACACTGCACTAATGTGTCGGACAGTACATCGACACTTGCTTGATTACGAACGTATAATTAATTACAATGATTCACCATGTCAGAAAACATCAGCCGCTCTTAAACTTGCGACGCTTGTGTTTTTAGCCAATAAGGACAATAAAGGTCTTTGTTCCAGGTCTATATCAGGTGCGCTAGCACGATATTGTAAGTTGTGCGCGTGAGCCGCTCATACATGTACATATGTATGTACGTTAAGTCTTAAAGGAATAATTTCAAGTTAGTTGTATTTAAAAATCATTTATTAACACATTTCTTTACTTAATGTTAATAGACTTAAAGAATTGTTTAGTACATTCAATGTGACATTGTTGATAAATCAACATTCGTGACATGAATATCCAAGGCGTGGGCGGTGAAGGCTTTTAGATGTCCAATTAGCTAATTTATTATTTTTAAAAAACAATCTTAAAATAATTCCTAATAAGATATTTCACTAAATGCTTTTACCGGAAAAAATCCAAAACAAAGTATTTCATTAGCAAAAAGGCCATTAGTGATATTGTTATCTTTTGAAATACACAGTAAAATAGACGAGTAATTACAAATAATTCCCTATTTGTAATGAGACAAAAAGAATTCCTACTTATTATTTCCGTTGGAATACCTAAACAGTTTTTACGCAGGAATAATTTGTTTCAGCGAAGAGATGGGCACTTATACATATATCGACAATTGAGACTCTAAATCTGCCCTACCTATATTTTACTTTTATTGTAATACAAAATTTCAAGTACAAAAGCAGTACCTATATAATAAAACAATTCAACAAATATTATTGGTTATTTATCTATGTAAAGCATATCATGTTGAACGAGAAATACATGTATATTTGTGTACTATATACGTACAGTGGGCGATCGATTAATGTTTTGCAACAGAGGCCTGTCGTACGGGCGATGGTACTGCATGCACCACGCGATGGGCGCGCCGGTGGCGTACGCGACGATCGAATCCGCGCTCAAGCGGACCCATGAGCCATCTTTGTTCACCACCTGCAAATTATATATAATATCAGATGTTTTGCATTTAAATTCGTATACATTATATAACGTTATAAAGGCCTATTATGTATCGTGTCTAGTCGCCACTATACAAAATTAACGAAATTATTTTAAAATACCGTTTAATTTAATTAGATGTAGCATCAGTAACAAGTTTATAACGATAACAATATAAGGTATGATATTGGTTACCTACTGCCGTCTGAAAATTTCTAAGTTACTCTCAAGTTGCACCTAAAAAAGTTTTATTTCTATAATGATAACGATAGTAATGGTAATAATAATTTCAAGCGTTTAAAAAATTATATTAAAGAAAATTCTTTCATTGTAAAGCGTTTCATAACAATTTTCAAATTAATCTCAGGAATGAAGATATTGCATTGCTGTAATTAAGTTTATTTAAATTCCGTAGCAAATCTGATGAATGAAATCAGAGTTAATAAGTCGAAATGCTTACTTCTTCCACAAAGGCGACGCTGGCGCCGGGAGGCACGCGCCCTATCTCCTCGGACTGGAGGCTAGGACTTGCGCGGACGCGAAGGCCGGCCGTGTCCTCCGCCAAGAAACACTTCAGCTTTGTGGGCTGCACGGACAGCACATTGCCCTGCGCACGATGGCCTTGATCCTCGGAAGGACTTTCCAATACGTCTATAGTTAGTTCCTGTAACACAATACGTACTGATATAAATGAGTAAAATTGCAAATATTATTCCGTATGATGAATAAAGATTACGAGATACGATAGGAGATTTTGAGCGAACGTGATTCAAACAATTATTGACACTCACAATTACACAAATTTTCGCATAAAACACTAGAGCGCGTTTCGATTCAAAAATCATGAGATACATTAATTACATGACTTTCATTATTTAACTTTGGCAAATTAGTGTGCTGAAATTTAGCCGCAGTTGTATAAAAAAAAATCATAAGACAAATGGTCCTAGTATAGTAACCTGTTTCGAAGACACATTGTCCAAAGAGCACCGAAATTCATACGATCCTGGTGCCCGCGGCGTCCATGTGGCCATGTACGTGCCGTCTTGCTGGGCTTGTACGGAAATGCGTTCAGCGGGCACGCGGCCGCCGCTCGCGATAGCGTTGGCATGCGCGCTACCGCCGCCCCACACGCCGCTCGCAAAACGGAGTTCCTCGAATGAAAAGTTTTGATAAGCCTGTGAAGACGAAACATATTTTGCCACAGATACATCAAACTCTACTTTGCAAGCTAGCAATAGAAAATATACTTAAGCCAATCCACCAATTCTTCAAGACAGATCGATGACGCGTTGACATTAGGAATTCCTAGATCGATTAACTTAACATAGGTTAATTTGGTGTTTGAAATTATTCATTGGAAAACACAGAAAACATATACGACCCGATTCAAGCCGTGTACAAAACTAAACTTGAAAACGAAACAGACATCATAATAGGAGAATTCGTACAAAGTGTAAATGCGCTCACCTAACTTGTATAATTTTCAACTTGTTATAAAAGTATCTCAATAGTTAAACTGAACTCTTCGATTAATAGACATTTGTAGCAAAAACTTAGTGTACCTATATCAAAAATTATAATACTGAACAAACCAGTATAAATAATTATGTCTAGTTAAAACGTTTTCAAGTTTTATTACTCATACAGCACTGAAACTGACGCTATCAGTGGCTTCATGGAAAGTGTGGATATTCTTTAATTTGATTATCCGCGTCTGCGTTCGCGTTGCCGATATTTAAGTGAACACGTTTAGTCCATTACGCGATCGATCGCCTCTCTCTCTGACTCTGACCTAAATGAATATATGAAAAGTTCTGTAAATGAAAGTCCTGTTAAAACCGGTTAAGACGTTAACTTTAGTCACAGAACAATTTGTAACAGCACTAACTTTGCTTTTTAATCGATACGCCGCGATACCGATTTTCGGTTACCATTGCCAACAAAATATAATCGTAACGATGAAGGACAGATATCACGCTTCTTTATATGTATTTAATTATAATAAGCATTTGACATTTAAACATTTGACTGCCTCGTTGCGTCGTGTAGGTTGCAAGTGCGACAAGTGCTGGTCGGAAAATTCTGGGTTCAAATCCCGGGTCGGGCATTATTGGATTTTTCTAATTTAGATTTTCTAGCAGTAGCTCTGAGTCTAGAAATGTGCCCGGTATATATCGGCATAGGCTCACCACCTATTCCTTAGCGGGACGTAAACGTAACTGGTGAAACAATTCGTAATCAAGATGTAAGGTAGATGATTTACGTAAAAGAGACTGTTAGTATAATAAAAACGAGTAAATTAATAATAGGGTGTTAAAATTGAGAAAGGGTGTGGCTCGGGCAAATAAAAATATATACATATACAACGGCAATGTTGTTGGACGCAGGTGCCGAAGAGAATAAACAGTCACCTATTTTAATCAAATAGAGCCGATGTATGGATTGATGACGGCATATGAAAATTATTTACTGCTCAAATATTAATTATTATTAATCAATTAAAATATGACCGGCAGAGAGGGCAAGTAAAAGCTCTAATATTTTTACAGTTCAATCAACGTTTCTTAAAAAAAACAAAAGAGGGAATTACAAATAAAAGAATTAAAAGAATAGATTATTATCAACAAAATAAAAAATAAATAAAAACAATTAAAAGAATGGTAACATGCAAATAATAATAAGTTGTGTTGTGATTTTACAAAACTTACAAATTATCGTAGTGCACTTTTGCCGATTCATTCATTACATTGAATAATACTATATCAGTACAAAAGTAAAGGTGCAGTTTTAGCGCCGGCTCTTTGAAATTTGCCATCCAATTTCAGACATGTCACCACAAAGGAGAGAGAATCTCTGTATTGGTCCACTATGCACTAACATAAAATGTAGATGTATCCTCAACTCTTCCCGACTTCCAGTATTAACTGTGAGTTGTCTCTCATAGTGAGATAATTGAAGGCAGTAGTCTATCGCGTTGGCCAAGTGCTTGTTGGCAACTTCACATGCCGCATAGAACAGTATGGACATCTCTTATCTTTGCACACAATCACATCACAACAAGTGTTGTAGAAAAGTCTTTGTTTGCGAGCCCGGTTATGTAACATAAATACCCTTAGCAGGATACTAATATTTCAACCGACGCCTGTTTTTCCCAGAAGAACACATTCCAATATCATGACAAAAATTAGGTGACAATTAAGTGTTTGGGTAGAAGTGGCAAAATATTGGCACGCGAGTTAATTCATATTTCGAACAACAAATACTATTCCAATCATGAAAATAGTCATATCCAATTCGTGTGCACTCAGGAATGAACTCTGAAATCTAATTATTTTTTAGTGAAGTATCTTCACAAAGCGACCGCGGACGCAATAGGAGCACAGTCATATTGACTTGGACACTACAAACATTAAACATTTTCTCGTTGCTTCAAGCTTACACGAGTCAATATAATGTTCAAAGCGTTTCATTTATTAAATAAGCAACCGCCTCGTTAGTCGTGGTAGTTGCAAGCGCGACTAACGATCAAGAGGTCCTGGGTTCAATTCACGGGTCGGTCACTACTGGATTTTTTTTAAATTTAAATTCTCTAGTTGTGGTCTGTATTTATTTCTATTCTGGAAATGTGTCCGGTGTATGGCAATAGGCTCACCACCTATTCCATATTGGGACGTAAGCGGAACTGGTGAAACGTGGGAGTGTACTACATTCCTCTGTCTACATCTTCGGGGATTAGAGGCGTGATGTTACGTTTACGTTTACAGAAATAAGCAACTAGATTTACTTTGTACAGCTGAGCTGATGGCCCGCAATACGGGATGACCTTTTGAGTCATTTTCAGCTATATATTGTAAAAGCATACATGTCGCAGAATATGCAAACCCTTACTTACAAAACCATTACTTACTCACAAAGCCCGCCCGCGCAATTCCTTATCGATCACACTGCAACATCGACAATGTTAACAAAAGTTTTGCTCGCGTTACTGACTCTACGAATATTTTTCACTCTCATTCGGTCGTTGGTGGAAATTCATATTGAACGAAATCATCTAATTTTTGGTCTCTCTCATCAGGAAAGTGTATGTAAAGTTTTTTAAAACAAAATGTATTTAATTAACTATTACGTTCGGCTTTTATGTTTTTTTCGTATTTATAATGTATGAAAAGTAAAAACTTTATTTATCCATGAAACAGGTTGCTAGCCTATTGCCATACACCGGGCACACATTCAGACTCCGAGCTACTACTAGAAAATGTAAGTCATAAAAATAAAATTTTGTGTCCGACCCGAGATTTGAACGGAATGTAAAGGTAACTGATGAAACGTGGGTTTGTAACTACACCCCTCTGCCTACCTCTTTGAGGATTACAGGCGTGATGTCCTTTTCTTTATATTTATCCACAACTACAACGAATTAAGGCTATAAGGCCCCATGTCTATAGATATTTGTATCTAAATAGATAAACACATGTAATGCTATGCAATCACATGTAATGCTATCTATGGAAGACCGATTATTAACTTTTAACTCTAATGAATGTTTTTGTTTCTGTTCCAACAACACAGAAGCCAAAACACACATCATATACCATAACACCACTTTAGGTAAGCCCTCAAGACCCAGCCGGTACGATACAATCTTATAACATATCCATTTTCTGAAAACGTGAATGAAACTGACAGTTTCAGATGGTTTACAGATAAATTTAAAATTCCGAGATCCGGCAACATTTAAGAAACGTAGTAGTGCAGATATTTTCACACCTAAGGCTTTGTGCACTACAAAATACATTTGCCAAATTAAACAACAAAAATTTAATAATAATATTGAAACCCAAATTGTACAATTAGCTCAGCAAACATGCACTAAAACTAAATCGCAAACTAAAGCGACAGCGAGCGCAGGGAACTTTTTACGTCAATAGGGGTTCGGAGAAAAATTCGGAAGTATTCAAAAAAGCAATGCAAGGTCAATATCAAAAGCCCGACGTGAGTACTATTTTACGACGGCACACAGAAAAAGCGAATTTGACAATTTAAACACGGTTGGCAACACGGTTCTCTTTTAAAAGTTGATTAGAAAAAACATATCGTTCCTTTTTCTTTTCGCGTGTATATAATGCATTTCCATAAGTTTATAAAAAATTCAATAACGCTCGAATATAAAACAAATGTAATACTTATAAAAACATCTACCTGGAGTTATTGTTCTTATCATTGTTAGTATATAATAATTTTAGTTTTATTTTATGTAGATTTTCATAAAACTTATGATACTATAGGTATCATGTAGAATTATCCTAAATGCAATTCTGGAACACGATACTCGTAGTGCACGCGAAAAGTATAGGAAATCCTCTTGTTCAGATATTGTACTAAATGCTTAAATTCTAGCAGCGGAATAAAAATTGGATGCCGTTTGTGTAGCCACTTGTCGCTGTCATGAGGGCATTGCAAGTGTTCCGGCCGAACATCACAAAGGTAGTGCACGATAGACGATTTGCGAAAAAATGCATCGCGCAATTGTAAAATGTACTAACCTTCATCATAGTTATGGCTTTGAAAGTCATTGTTTCGCGTACGACAGGATTGTAAGAAGTCTCGGGTACGTTGTTGCGCCGGTCGGAGGTGGTCGCACGACTTTGTCTGTGCTCTTCCAGTCGTTGTACCACCACCTGACCAAACCAATTATGATCAAATACAATTCGCTGGACATCAAAATCAATATGTTGCTATTTCTATATATTTGAATTTAGCACAATGTAGCAGAAGAGGTGGACGGGGACTTAATGGTAAAAGAGCACTAAGCTAAACACTTCT
>DWDV01001034.1:0-14280 GCA_018245615.1 Mimoniades ocyalus
CCCAGGACCACCCGTTCCGCAGTCGCACTTGCAACCAACACGACCAACGAGGCATACATATGTATTTAATAAAAAGCGGTTATTTTAATATTACAAACAGACACTCAAATTTTATATTCAAGATACACTAACGAAAACAGTTAATGTACTTATAAATGTGGGAAACCCGATAAATGATGATGTGAAAGGAGTGTTAGCGAAGAATAGATTATGGAATTGAAGTTAAAAAGCACAGCAATGACTCCGAATTAATTAGAGCAAAAAGGGATAATAATGGATGTATGGAGCGGAAAAGGAATAACCCGGTACATATCCGTAGGGGAATACCGTGTATTTTATTGTGTTAACTTTTAGTGGTGACATAAATATTCCCATCGTCAATTAGGTAGGTAATATCTCAAATGAATCCTTTTTTAGGAGATAGAATTGAAATGTTCTAGCTTTGTTTCAAAAACAGTGACAAAGCGAGTGAATTAAGTATCTTCTATCGCTTTGAAATACAGATGTCGATTTATGGTAATCATTATGTTTCTACTATTAATCATCAATAATTTAAAGTATGTCTTTTTCAAATGTTGGGTCGTTGGGCTTAGCTACGTATGTAGACAAAGCCACGCGATGAGTATTAACGTTACACATGGGCATCAGTAATTGCCACATTCATTAATCTACGTCGAACGCCGATGGCCGATCGCGCTTTCACTCTCCTCTGATTGATATAATCCATCTATTATAATTACGTGGTTGCGCCCAATTTTGTTACGTATACGTTCAAATCCATCAGTCATAAAACTACGCAACGATCTATAAGGGAAAGGTCTATTAGGGATTGAAAAGGAACTATGAGCTAATGAGAGTTTTTAGGGTTTCATATTAACACGAGATCAAACACAAAAAGCTGATCACAGCTGTCTCTTGTTTGATCACTTTGGTGGCTATAACACATTATTCGTAAAGATTAAACAAATAATTTTAAAAGTGCGCAGAGAGATCTGCAATATTTAAGTCAAATTAACTAACGAATGGTATGTTTATATAATATTTTAACTATAATTGATTCTCTCAAAAAAATCCGAAATGTTCCCGCAAAACAGGGAAAAAGCCCATTATAGCATGTGTTGTTCGTAATCCCAAAGATAATCTGGCAGACCTCTATCCAAACAAATAGGTAAAATTTGCGGCCGTGCATAGAGAGATCAGTTTACAAATCGTCGGTAGATAATGCGCAATGAACGCACAGTGGTTCCGAAGATAGCGCAAATCGTGCAAAACAACACAGATTGCGCTAATATCGATCACGATGTAAGCGATCACTCTGATTAAGTTTAAATGCAGCCATTACTCGAGAAGACAGTTGCGAACATCTCAAATTGGATCATTTCATTAGTTGTCTCTGCGAGGGGTACACTTGCACTTCGTCTGCGTTGTGGTGTTTTGTTGTATTCGACGAATGGAGCGAATTATAGAACTATTCCATCACCAGCGTATTGTACTTTAAATGTGATAACAACTTCATCTGCTACGTTTTCGTGTTAGAATTTTTAAAGCGATTCAGTTGTAATTTGAACCCTGGGCGCTAACACGACTTAATACACACAATAATAAAGAGATAATACTTAAAAGAGTGAATATAGAATTACAGGTTTTGTGGGAATTATTTACGTAGCAATGCAAACGGTTTTCATTTGATACAAAAACATGTAAGAGAATGAATACTGGAGTATATATACGGAATTTGATCATCTGTGATTAAAGATCATGAGAAATGTTATCGCTGTATTATTTTCAGGGTGGAGTATTTATAACAAACATTACAAGTATGTACATACCTGCCGATGTTCATTTGTACATATCTGTAGATAAAGGGAAGGTTAAAATTGCAGTGTGCGGCAAGGTCAGCGTCACGTCGCCGACTGAAACTATTTCTCTTTAAGTAAGCGGTCATTTCGTGTCTGGCCTCCGTTACTTTTAAATCGAGACGAAATTGTAATCGTATGTATGACAATAGACTGTGGACTATCTACGGCTTTGCTTGCTTTATATTTGGAAATGAGAAATCTTCCCGCTCTTGAAACTATCCCATATTTTGACTATGATAATAGGTTACCATCTGATCAAATTTTGTCAATTTTGTATTTTAGCATTTTCGTGACGAGCGATGACATCAAACAAAATTCCAAAGTTATTGGTTTTGCGTGTATCATATATGGAAACACCTTATATATTATTCCTCAAAAATATTGTTTTTACAATACGAAGCTATTTCGTTTTATAAAGTTCCTACAATAAAAAACGTTTTGTTTAAACATCGCCTACTTCAGGCCAATTTTTGCCTCAGTATATTATATTATCAGTTGACGGCTCTTTTCTTATATTCTCAATTCAAATATACGTTTGCATTCTTCATGCTTTGCTACGATACTACATGTCCACATGGTTTAGCATAATATGCCATGACTTTTATTGAATACGTTCAAGTAGTCCTTGTGCGCTCAAAATAGCATGTTCCGATAGCAACTTTTGAACCTCGTTTGTGAGAATAATTATAAAATATGACATTATGAGGAATTGGGTTTGGCTTGAAGTTCAGATTATTAATATATTTATTATTAATTATTCTGTTCGTAAATCGAGATTTACAATTATGTCAGAGATGTAAACGAAAAATATATAAGTATTGTAAACGAGGTAAACAATTTGAATAAAAAATCAACAACAGAAAGGGTATGTCATGTAATCGGCATCAATAGCGTCTTTACTGAAAGAGTCGGAGAAGAATTAAGAGGGTCTGGTTTTATGATATCTGAGGATGAAGTGCATGGTAGTGTAATTGGAATATTAGAACTTACATTTTTTAGTTGAAATTTCCAGTAGTGACCCAGAGTGTGCACTTGTGCCTGGAGTATGGCAATAGGCTCACCACCAATTCCATGGCGTAAAGTAAACGAAACTGGTGAAACGTGGAAGTGAACTACTTCCCTGCCTACTTCTTTTGGGGATTACAGGCGTTTATGTTACTTTTATTTAGTTTATAGATATTTTAAATCATTATCTTCAACCTTTTCGCTGTTGGATACGAGCATTCTCACTTTTCTTCTGTATCATTTATTAATACCACTTTTTTTTAACAAATAGGTATTACAATTAACGCAACCGTATAACGAAGGAATCAATTTACATTTCTAATAAGCATATGGGCGTTATTTCAATTAAGCGTATCACCCTAGCGTCAATTTCTCTTTGTCAGCGCAATGGCGAATGTACGAGAAAACTTCATTTGTAATTTACATTCAATTGAAATCTGACCTTGCATTAATATTATCCGTCTTGAAATGACATTGACATGATCAACTATATTTCTCTAATTTGCATTTTTTTATTTATAGATCATGCCATTCATCGCATTATGTATCATCGCATCTTACATTTTACTCATGTTTACTTGCACTATCTGGCATGAAAGACCATATCTTTATTGGTAAAAATATATTTTTGTGTGTATGAAACTGTAACAAAGAGGTTCAACGTACGATGTTACGTACTTAGGTTCATAATTTTTGATGCCGTTGTTTTGTTCATAATGCTTAGACGGACCGCGCCTTATCGCGATCTGCCAGCGCTGGGTTTTATCGTCTCTTACGACACCCTGTATCCCGGCACGGGGTCGGTGAATATATCCCTACTCCGCTCCGACACGGAAATGACACGAAGAGTATTAAAGTGTAACAATTATATATAATTAAGTAACATATGTTCTTCCAATCAGGAAGTAGAAGTACGTAAATAGAGAAGACGTCCTTTTGTTCCGTCGAAAAACTACAACAAAACTTCGTCGCAGTCAAATTCGAAGTTAATTCAAGTGTTATATAGACAATTTACCTCCAACTGTCTAACCTATAAGTGCTTTTGTGTGTATCTGTCCATTTGCTTGTTTAGTGGCCGTACGATAACGGACCGCGGCGACTCTTATTGCTTTCCAGATGCCCCGAGTGCGAGGTCAAATTAGCTATCGAGTCGCCACATATCTCGGGTCCCCCAGTCACGCGAATTAAACCATTAACCTGCCTAAACTCGTTGACCTCCCTGTTGATAGGTGGCAGTTCGATTGCGTTAAGGGCCGTTGTTGCCTGCGAGCCGATTGTTATCGTACAGTTACGTAATTGCCAAGTGACATTCTCGAAACTTGGAAAATGTTCGCTAGATTTCAAATCTGGAATGGGAAACGTTCAATTAACTCCCAATCGGGTACTTAAGCTACGACACGTTCATGTGAGTTACAAAACCCGGAAGATTTGGTGAAGATGTAATATGGATGTAAGTAAGAACAAAAATGTTATCATCAACCCGTTTTATCGTTCCACTGTTGGGACACGGGTCACCTGTCAGAATGAGAGGGTTAAGGCCATAGACAGTCTCGCTGGCCAAGTGTCGGTTGGCAGGCAAACAAAAATGTATTGTAACTGAACCGATACTAGACTAACAGTTGAATCTGCTGACCATTTGCTGCTTTACAGATAAAAACCTTATTGTAACGATATCATGATAATCTTTAATCAACGGTATTGAAATATTCTGATATTATTTTTGACGGCCTGGTTGCCACTCAAGCGTCGATCTTTTACTCGGATTAATCTCTAACTTTATATAAACCCTGCCAACCCCTACAAGAAACTGATGCGGCATTGGTGCCCAGCCAACCTCCTTAACCTCCTCGGTCGTTGCCTACAAATTGATACCTATCAGCATGCTGAAACTTTAAGCTTATCTCTTGTTCAAATAGTCAAACGTAACCTTACGTTTTCGTTTTTGTACTTTTTAGATCTACTCGTATTTCAATTTATTGCACTCCTTTCCGTGGTTGCTAGCTCTTAACAACTCTTGCTGTTCATAAAAACTTCACTTACAAAATATTTGCTTACGTAGATCTTTTCCGTGGTTAATTTAAATGCACATATAACAATTTTTATTTTTTCTAAGATAACAACTCTCTCACTCTCTCACAACTTTGCCCCCAAATATTGCGGATTTCGAAAAAAAAACAACAATGTAAACTCTTACAATTAACTGAAAATAATAATACAGTTACTCAAAGTTTAAGTTGAATTTTCTTAAAAGATATCTGACGCTCACCTGTCCTTTCAACTTCGGAAATGAAATTTTTTAATGTCCTCTTTTCGTGGTTCATAGTGTAATAAAAGGACCTACCACAGAAATTCACATTTTTAGCTTTTCTAGTTTGTATTCTGCGATAATGGATTAGTCAATGATTAGTTAATCAGAATGGGCCGTAAAATTTCCATACGCATCAATTGGAAATGCTTTTACAGCCAATAAAAAACGTACAAATCAAGTCGATTTACTCGTATTTGACGAAACGCCGATAATAATGTCGCTTTTCACAACGTGGCCGTCCGATTGTTCCGCAATTATTTGTTGGCGCGATAAGAATTTGTTGTTGACCGAGTGCGTATTCACTGAAATAATTTAGCGAATTATGACATGCTGTTCTCTGTTTATCTGCAACGGAATGTAAACAACATGACTGTGTACATACGTAGCTGACGACGGACGGTATCGGTCGATTTGTGAAACGACCAAAAAGTTACATTATGTAAATAGAAAATTAAAAAAAATGTATATTAATGATCTGTTATTTTATTGGTCCACTGTTAGACATGGTCTCCTCTCATATTGAGAGCGTTTAAGACTATAGTCTGCTACGTGTTACAAAGGCAAATTCGCAACTTCCATGTCTTACAGATCATAATAGGAGTGAATGTGAGGTGAATGTGTAATTTTAGTTCTAATGTATCCTTCGCCGATACAGCAAATGTTATTTAAGTTTAAAATGCATATAATAGACGATTTAACACAATTATTACCATTAGTTCGTACTAGGATTTGAAACCAAGCAACTCAGAATGGGAGTTTAATATGTAAACTAATATGCTACAAATATTATTAATATACTACTACTATTCAGTTATTAACTTCGATATGCGATTTTATTGTCACTGGTATAGTGATAAATAGTGCAATGCTTACTTTAATAGAAAAAAAATCGATAGCCGTGTTTAGAACTCACACAGTCGCCGATATTACCGTAGCTCTATGAATGACTGCCGTGCAAATTATGCCCATTAATTCGGCTTACGTCCATAAATTGTATTCAAAGTGAATTGTTGTACAGTTCAATCAATAGCTTGAAAGCATTCGGATAAGCACTTTATAGTTATAAGGTGTACACTGTGCAGTGCCACGCCCAACGGAGTCTATACGGTGCTGGTTTTTATTTACGGTGTATGCAGTTTCACTACTGCCACTCGCTGCTCCCAATGTTACGTAATAGCGAGTGTGTTGAACTGATATTAGGTTTCTTTAAAAACTCTGTTTTTTTCTCAAGCAGTACCTATAGCATACTAAAATTGTAAGAAATCAAAATTGACTTTTCATCATCGGTTACGATCAATGCTGTCGCGCTGAAGCATCTGAGTTCGATTTCCCATCGGTCATATTTCTAGATGATGAACGTGTGGGGTCATTTCGTTAAAAATACACTTGAGTTAAACCGGCACATATATAATTATGAACTTCGTAGTTTGTCTTTGTGTTTATGCGAATATCCACGTGTGTTTGTATGTATTACTGGCATCTTTAGAAAAATGGTCATCCTAGTATGTAACGGTGAGTACGAGGCCTCAGGGTTGATAAAGTCTCCTACGTGTTTCTCGAATTGATAATATGGTTCGATGGATTCGATAAACTTTTTATTTGTTATCTACAGCTGTCACTTTCTCCACCAATTCGCCACTTGCCCCTGGTGGGGAAAGTACGTTGTTCTGAACTGTCAGACGCACACACACACAGTCAACTTACCTCCAAACGTTATCGTCCAGTCTGGACCTTCCAGTTCGTCTTATCTGGTGCTAACTCGGAGTTATTAGATGCCGTAATTGGCTCATTAGTATCACCATGTCGGCTCGCAGTTAGCGGCGCGTTTAATTGCGCACGAGAAATCTCGCTTCGGGCCTAAACAGATGCAGGTACTCGTAAATTGATTATGCTATATATTGTCTATTGGCCGGCGGTATTTCATGCTTTTATTATTTTTCTGTCTTGATTAATAGCCAGTTATTAAAGCGAAAGCTTTCTCTGTACAGCAGCTAGTATAGTCAGTAATGTCAATTAACTATGAACATGGGTGAATATAAAAAATTGATTAGATCTTTATTCGTTTGTATTTTAAATGTTTCTTTGTAATTATACCTTTTGAATACTCCGTTTCATATTCTTATGTACTTGTATATTTTTTGGTATAAATATACTACCTATGTCAACCTATATGTATAATATCATCCTACCAAGACAATTACTTTTAGAACTATGCCTTTTTTATTATTTTTCTTACAGCGGAGTAATAACATTTCTAATATTATTCATGCAATTTTTTTTTTTTATTTCTAATAATATCATCTAGCTGATAGACTCGTATAAATATTTTATTTATATTAATATCTCCAGCTCACGTTCACCCTCAACTGTGAAATGTTAAAGCAACTCGCTATTGTGACAATCGTGTAAATTACTTTCGAGCCGAACATTCCCCAAGTCCCAGATCGTTTACAACATTGTGTAATCTCTAATGAACGTAGTTGTTTCAGCCTCGGTATGTCTGGCACGTAATGGGTGTGTCGGCTCGGCGATCTTGTAATAAAACAGGATCATTGTTGGATTGCTGTCAGCACTTTGTAAATTCCACCTCGGGTAATATGTTATCTGCAAACTATCCATTGTCCTATTGGACGAAACTATTCTCCTTTCATTTTATTAAATTTTCGAAAACTAATTTAAGCAGTGGCAACACTATGTTTACCATATTTGGTTCGGCTTATAACCAGTTGGATAGGAAATTCGTCGAGGTATTTTAAAAATATTGTAACTTTGTCTTTTAGATTAATAATAATTATATTATCAATATACATATATCATTCCGCTAAGTCCCAAACTGGGTAGGTAAATGGTACCGTGGACCACATGTCTTCTTACAAACCTAACGTGCTTCCTAGATTTAAAACACATTTCGTACAAGTCCGCCGCCAGTTTTGGATATATCTGATTCGCCCATTAGCCAATGACTGTAGTATTTACTCAATCTTAGTCAATAGGTCATTTATTTTGCATTGAAAACGTTTAAAATGTATAAGGACGTCTTTTGTTTTCTGTGTTATCAATTTTATGGATGCGAAAGCAGTATTGAAAAATGGTAGATATTACATTGACTATATACGTGTAAAAGAGTTCAACAGAAATCTTCGAATACCAATACAGCCTACGTTCTCATTGTATTCAGAAGGATATATCTTGTTAGGTCACTAGCAGTACATTACTTCTGTTAATGTTCAATTGGCAATTTATCATTTCGAAATCTAATAAAGTTTATGTCATAATTAAAATTTTGCCGATTGTATTTGCAATTGGCCAATCGCAGATCAACAATTCGCTCCGACTCGAGTATCTGAAACACGCGGCGCGGCGGGCGTGTCGGCTGTCGCCCGGCCGCTCGCACCAACGGGAACAATGCTAAAACACCGGTTTCCCACTAAACTAACGCCAGCTTCTGTGTCTGCTGTTATTATTACTTGTCCATTGTGCTTCTGTTGTGTTAACGCTCCGTTCGGCTGGTGTTTATTTGGTGTTAATTGTTCTCCGTCAGTCGCGTGCGTCGCTGCCGGTCTAAATGTACAATCGTGAAAATTCACGCTATATTCACTTCGTTACTTTTGAATCGTGGACACTATCAAATGTACAATTTCAAGTTGTCACCATGTATTCTGTTCTCTGTTTGTTAATTTTATGTGAATGTGACAAGTATATACGCGCATGCATGTCTCACATACAGTTTATTGTTTTACGTCCACTACCTTATCTGCATCGAGTAAACTTTAAGATTTAATAGTAAATACTATCTTTATCATTGTGCAGTCGTGATTGTTAATTTTAATTCGTGTAATGCCGTGTTTGATTGCCATATCTTGAGATATATCTTCAGATTTGAAAATGTTAGAAACGAAAAGGGAAAATATTACATGAATTATGATATTAATAGGAATACAATTTGTTGCACTTAAAATCATAACGTAACATCACGCCCGTAATCCCCGAAGAAGTTGCAACCAACACTATCAACGACGCAGTCAACTTAAAATCGTAACTTTTTTTAACTTTTGATTTAAACAATCACTAATTTTATCAGGACATTTTACTAACTGCCCCAAAAATCTACTGAATCTACAACGATCAACGTATAATGTCAGACTCAGGGCATTGTGCCAAAACGAATTGCCAACAACCTCAGTGAAATTCATAATTTCGTTCTCGACTGCTTACGAGTGAATCGCGCTTGGCCAAATGTTGGCGACACTGTTAATTATGTTTGCAAAATTAATTATCAATTCAGGAACTGTTGACATGATACTGAATATATTACTATCTACTACAACAGCTATACAAAATATACATACGTATATAGCTAATCTTGTTAGACTTCGGTCAAAAAAAAATGTGCTTGTATTGTATTATCTATTACGTTAATCCACAGTCTATACATCGAAAACATTATCTATGTCGTCTATCGCTACAACTGCGGTACATTCTGTAATAATGTAGTCGGAACAATTCCCACGTAAAGTGAACTGTTCGAACCAACAAAAGCGCGTTCGTTGTAATTTAATGGTGCGTTTGTATGAAAATTTACGCTCACGACGCTCCAAACAATGTATAGTTCATTCATAGTAGTATGATGTTTACGTTCCGCACATACTCAAGAAAAATCAATCTTCCTTGCCATTGCTGTTCTTTTTACTCGTAGCACGCGAGCTATCATCGCGTGAAAAATGTTTCGACTTTCCGCTGTTTATTTCCGTCTCTACCTTAGCACGTTGCAAAGTACGGGCGTGGTATACGCGAAGTAAAACAAACATCTTTTTCTACGGTCCTTTTTAATTTCAAATCCCCCTAGAAATTATGTGCTTCAGAAGGGTGATCTAATTTACTGCCAATAAATGTCCTTTGAAAAATTACACTTTTATTCACTATATTATTTCAAGATTTTTCTTTAATAACAATCACTTTCATTCTGTTAGGTCTTACTGAGACGATTTTCTAGTTATGTTAAACGAAATTCTTTGTGAACAAACTTTGGACGGAACATGTAGGACATGATTCCGAGTGAGCAATTTGCAGCATTGGCGCTATTTGCCGCCCACTGATAGCTCCTGCGTGTAATATATCCCGTACGCCCATTTGAGACTATAATTCTTGTTGATACACGACCCAACTTCGGCCCAATATCCGCAGTAATAAATGCATCTACCTACATCCTTGAGGCCAGTGAGTCACGTAGGATTTATAAGTGCCACATGCACCTCCCTCTTTCCTTGACGTGTTAAAAATAACTATTCCTCCTGTGCTGTGACAATGACCCTTGTTCATCCTCACCACTCAACGCTGCTCACAAATATAATGAGCATTCAAATCTTTTGAAGTAACTAACCACCTTATTTTTTGATGTTTTTGTATCACACACAATCTGTACTAGCTTAATACATACATCCTTTTAAAATAAGATTGAAAGAATAGATTTAATTTACGTGTAAAGAATGTAAAATGAATGGTTGTATACATATTATATGGTATTCTCTCGCGAACAAATAAACTTGATGACCTAGATAGCATGCATCGATCAGCAGGGTATGAACTATTGTGTTTAATTAAGGAAGATGTCGAGCGCGCTAGGCGTTCCAGCTAGCGTTCCCGTTTGGCGCCGCGTCAGACCGACGTGCCAGCCTCCCTAATTGCGTCTCTAAATAGGCGGAAGCGTGCCAATGGGCCATCGAAATCTAAGACCCAGTCTTAAAGGTTGTGACGTTTAAACGTACGTTTTTCTACCTTTTGCATTTGAACGATTCAAAGGAACAACGTGGCATCTTTCATTTTTTTGCTTAATAATGTTCAGCTCTGAGATCGTAGCAATCTCTTTACAATGGACATCATGTGAATTAAATTATGTAGTCTTTCAAACATCGCAGTTTCTCTAAAATTATACATTCATCTAAATAAATTTTATTTGATTTTATTGATTTGTTCATTAAATGGAAGACCGTGTCCTTCAGTTTCAGTAATCGCATGTTATACTTTCATTCTGTCTGCGCGTTAAGGTCGTGGTCTCACGATAACAAAGGGAAACGTCTAACGAAGCTCAATATAGTACCTACTCAATTCTTGATGTTGAATCGCCCTTTAAAGTCGCTAGATGGAGCTATATATCTTGTTATATTTCTACATATTTTGACGACGGAATAGATAGTTACGTGTGTGGTGAACTGAGTCTTATTATAGAAAATATATTGTAATACTCATATCGTTCTACGCCTTGTCAAAAATTATATAATAGTTCCGTCTGTGACGACTCTTATTCGTACGTGGTCGCCCCACATATCATTCATTTCCGATAACTACATTTAATGAAATGTAGCACTCAGTGAATACGCTGTGTAGTAATGACGTAAGTTGTAATGAGATCAATCTTGGTATTTGTGTCTCCACGCTCGCGTTGAGACTCGTGCAAGGTTTCATATTATTATGTTTTGCATACATGACTGCACGCACATGTATTATCACCAGTTTATATACATATCTTGTGGCTTCGCTTGTGTGAGTGCCGTTTTATTCTTACCATTTTGTGTTCGTCGTCAGTTTTATATAATTAGAATTATTTGTACCTACTGTCTTTTAGTCTTTTAGAATTATTTGTACCGATACTGACACTTACGTATGTATCTACCTGTTATCTATCTATAAATCAGAAGAATGTAGAAATCTGGTGATGGTTTTAAAATACAACTTCATATGCACATATATATATACATATATTTACCGCTACTATAAAGTTTTTCAGTCGCTCGAGGCAGCTCAAATTTAGATGAAAAAAAAATGTGACCGATGGCATAGACTTTTCTAGATTTCTATGCATTTCGTTTTAGTAAATAATACAACACACAATGCAAATGATACAAAATAATTACCCACAGTAATTGTAGACGTGGAGTCTCGGTGATAAGGAACGTGTTATTTATATTTGTGCATGTTACTCGAAATGTCGCCGTAACCGCATTTGTGTGTAACGTCAGCCGGGTACACGAGTATGTAGATACAAAAAACAGTGGGTAGGGCGAGAACAAGAACAATTTGAAGATTTAAATACCATAATTGATTAAAATCTACCGTCTGTTGTTTGACCTCGATCTGATGCTTCACGTTTCTTTCCAGTGAATGTTTTGAATGAAAAGAAAGAAGCTTGCAATGTCGTATGTCAATTGCGACAATTCTAAATCTTGACTCCGAATGATATATCAGTATGAAATACAATTTCAAGGCAATCACATTTAATGTAATTTGCTAGCCTTTGTTGCCAATGGTTTACAAATTCTCGTCGTTATAGTGCCTTTTTGACTGTTTCCAATCACGGCTAACATTGTTTTTGGAAAATGTTGAACATCGTGTTTTTTTAATATCTCATATTTTCTATTGCTCAACGTTAATTATTGCCTTAAAAACTGCCCGGAAAACACCAGATTTGTCGTAATAGATTTTTTCGAGAAATATCGTTGTGATAGCGGAATGTGCCAAGAGTGGCCTGCAGGGTCAACCGCTTTACACATTTTTTTTTCAGGTGTTTGCGAAGCAACTGGTCCTCATCCCACCCTGAGCATGGCTGGTGATGGTAATGAAGCTGCATGATACAACTTTCACAAGCATCTTACGAGTTATCGACTGGGAAGAAATAACCGACAAAATTTGTACCTAGCTCGTGGACTAGAACGTTTTTACATGCTCCTTAACAAGAAAGGCGCAAAGAGAGCTCCCTTACAAGGTCGCCATCACACTGGCCACTCTTTACTTGTAACGGATATTCATAGAGCGGCGGTGTCCGTTTACCGTCATATATCACGCGTCTGATTGTTTTCTATCGTCATCATCAGCGTATCTCAGTTCACAGCTGGTCATCCAACGACTTGAAGCCTTTCACAGATCGTAATCTCTTCTAGCCGGAGGGCGTCCTACACTACATTTACCGAGCCGCGGTTTTCGCTCTAGAAGTCGTTTACTCTACCGGTTATCTGTGCTGCATTTGCTAAGCTAGGCTAAGCTTCAAAAAATTCAAAATGAACTGCTCGAATATTACATTAAATACTATTTACTTCCGAACGTACAGAAGCCTGAACCCGTATCGGTGGCGAGCGAATCGTATATAAATCGATATGCCGCTCTTATACATGTCGGGGCTCGAGCGGCTAATGAAGCATTGTTCTTAGTTTTTTACCATTAGCTCATTGATCTCCTGACCGTAACAAAGAATAAACATTGAAAACAGTGTGTCTAAATGTAAACCGACTGCTTTGAGAGAAGTATTTTGGCATATTAACGTACGTTACGCTATATTTACGCTCCGTGAAGGCGGCCCGCGTGGTCGACGTCATAGAATCATTGGGTCGCTAATTATTACGCGCTGTGTGATAATAGGCGTGACACCGGTGGGTAGCACTACGCGGCGTGTCAGCCGTCGGCCCGGCTCCAGTGCTGGCGCAGCGCTACGCGAAGGGTGACGACTGCGAATAATCTAGAATATTCTAATGTTCCAATGATCGTATATACGAGTATGCACGGTATTCTTTATGGTGTATTTTAGATATGTTTAATAAATCAAGATGAAAGTTAAAATATCAATAATTAAATTTTATTTAAAATGTTGGAATAAAATGAGCCCAGCAACATGTAAGTACCAAAAAATATTGACACTTTCGTTGGTGTGACGCACCTTGGAACAGTATAAATAAACGTGTATATATAAACATATTTCAACGTCCAGTATTAAAGTCACCTTTGATGTCACATCATCACAATGGTCTCATTAAGCTTTCAAGATATTCAGTTCAGCTGTATAAATATAAAACTCGTGATTCCATCAATACACCTGCTCTTTTTGTTTTCGATTACCGATCGAAAGTTCGAGACGTTAATGATTCGGCCAAATCAGTTGCAGCTAACGGTAGATACGAGCTTAAATGAGATTATGATTTTTACACTGTTCATATTGAGACGTGATCATTATAATAATAATAATTTTATAATAATATTCCGGGACATCTCCACACACGGCTATCTGATCCCAAAGTAAGCATCAAGAGAGCTTGTGGTATGGTAACCAGACGGCTGATAAAC
>DWDV01001035.1:0-14278 GCA_018245615.1 Mimoniades ocyalus
CTAATTAAAACTATACTTATATGTATTTTTTTCATCTACATCCATTTGCATATAAGGCAGTGATATCGAAGTGGTGTGAAATTCAGTCTGTTACTCCAGTGACCCGGGTTCAACTCCTCGCGCGCACCCCTTTACAAAATGTGCGTTTAAGGAACAAATATCATTTGCTGTATGTTTAAGGGAAATATTGCAAGGAAACCTACACCTCAGAGCCCATTTTTTTTTCTAATGTTTGTGGAGTCTGCCACCCGCACTTGTCCGTGTAAGGTAGACTACGGCCTTAGCTTTCTCATTGTGAGAGGAGCCCCGTGTCCAGCAGTGAGACAATAATGAGAGTCGGGAGAAAAAAATATTTGTGTCACCACAATAAAGTTCCTTTAAGTGTCAAAGTGGAGTGAAGGCTTACTTAATCGTAGTGCAGGAAAAAAATCGATTGGGATAAGCAACGGACAATTTGTAGTTCCCATGAGCATTGAAAAAAGCTACGTTTTGGGTATTAAAACCTTTCGTTGTAATTGTAATATGTAAGTATATGTATTTTTAACAAATTATCTTTGAACAATTAAGTAAGATTGTCGTGTCCATTCGCATCGCTCTACGCCGCCGGGTCCAAATGTAGGTACTGACAACCGACCAAATATTTAGGCAATCATCCAAATAAGCCTTCCAGAGTCGCGCTGGCTAAGGGGAAACTGTGTCATAAATTATATTTTCGGGGCATGCAGCGTTTCACACATGATATTCTGACCAATACAGTCGGTAACGCAAGCAGCAACAGCACAGCGGGAGTGAACCACGGGTCGACATTAATCGGTGCCGAAAAGAATACCTACATACAAAGAAAACAATATTATAAATTCATGAAATTGTTGAATGCTACGCGAGCTCATACATTGTTTTCTCTTGCTTGTGTTATAATAACACGTTCGGTAGGCATTCCCCTTTGTTCGTGGCGTCATTATTGCGTGTTCTATACATTCCCGAAGAAAACAAGGCTAGTGAGCATCAAGTGCGTCTTCTCTGTGTTATCTTTTGAATAAAGAATAATAATATGACTAAAATTATCAGCTGCCAGCCAAGCCAGCCAGCCAATCGATAACATGTTCAGTACACTTGATGCATAACTTCTTAGTATCATTATTGCAAGTGCATCTTTTGTGTTGAAATGCAAAATAGAGTAAATGACTCATACTGGTATATCTCGTCCTTAGTGCACCTTGGGTACAGGGCTTGCGCTCGCAGATCCAGCACAGCGCTCACATCTAAATTAATCATATAAATGTATGCGTTGCTCAGAATAGAACCGGGCTCATCTATCTTTGTATGATTGGCACCATATTAAGCACTCTCGTAAAATTACCTGAAATATTAAATACATCACATTCTCGCACTTTTGAGTTCTATAACGTTTACAACTTATAACGTTTAATATTTGAAACACGAATGCCTGAAACAGCCCGTCAATAGACGAAGAAATCCATACTAAAATAAAATTCCCTCCATTGTTATATCGGAACTCAGCGGTCCAGAGCTATTGTGCTCACAGCTGGCTCGCTTAATCAATAGTGTGATAATTTGAGTAGCGTACACAATGGCACAGCGTATATGGAAACAATAAACGGACTTTATTAAGAATGAATTCATCGGCACCAAAATAAAATTCTTCCTTTTCATATAGGAACAGAGACGGTAAAACACTCGCATGAATTATCGTCTAATTATAACGAAGTGGGTATCGGTAAAATAGTTATCTCTGAACAAAGTTACTATAACACAGTTTTCTGAGGGTGTGTTCAAACAATGGAACATTTCGAGAGGCATGTAGCGTATTAAATGTTGTATTAGTGGCACTCATTGCCAGTTGGTGGGGAACTAGTGGACTGCAGCTCTTCATCGTTGTACAACATTTTGCACTATAATTTATCATCGATTATCAGTCATCATTTACTTATCCTGTGCCTTGTGTCTTACTATCATATTTAATCTTAACGGTGTTTCCTGTGTTCATATAAATGCAATATTGTATTTATCTACTATTACTATTTATCTACTACTCTTAGGATCACACACGGAACATTTTCTGGGTAGAAGAGTATTATTCGAACTATTTCTATTTTTGGTATACTATTCGGCGCCATGTTACTGAGAAATTGAAAAAGCACTATGAGACACGAGTCGAATATCTCCCACATTCTCCATCTTCATCACTGTCATTTAACGAACATATTTTAGTTATTTCATTAGTTCACCATACTCAATTATCAATACCGAAGTTATCGTAATACTCTGTTATTATGTTTATAAGTCGTTATTTAGAAAATATACATTAACGAGTTATGAAATGCGGAACCATGTCCGTGTCGGGGCGGAATAAGAACACATTCCCGCGACCCCGTGCCGGGGACAGGGTGTCGTAAGATGCGACTAAACCCGGCGCTGGCGGATCGCTGTACGGCGCGGTCGTCCTAGGAACGGCTAAATGCCCCGGTCGCCTTCCGGCAGCGGCGTAGGCGGTGTGAGAGGCTGTGCTCTGCGATTCCCAACACGCATCTCCAGCGTGGGGATTAGGGGCATAACCTCAACCTACTAAACCTTAATTTGAAATATACATACAAGTACCGTGATACAATTAGTAAATGAGCCGGTGCTGTTTCGCTATGCTGTATTCTAGTGTTATTTACAGCAGGCTGTGTTGCGTGGTGCGCGCGGCTTAGCGAAGTGCGACGGGTCGCAACATCAGGACGCGTAGAGACCGACGACGACTCGCCCGTGCGCCGTTGGCACGCACCGCGCAGTCCGCTACATCCTGCGCTCTTATCACCGACGCGTTATTGGAAACTGAAAAGACCTATCAATTTCCTGTCCTATTTTTGTCGTCATTTGGCGTTCAGTGTCGCGCGTTGGAAATGTATTAGAATGTAGTGACGCATGTTGACAAGCTCTGGCTGGAAATCGTTTAATCTGACATACGTACGCCTATATTGAATCGGGTCGCGGCTGAAAGCTGACGCGTGATTTCTATAAACGTATTTTATCGGAGGTGCGCCGTCAGCTACGTTTGTCGAATATAACCATTTAATGCTGTCGTGTAGAGAGCTTGTTAAAAGAGGCGAGGCTTGTTATTGATTTATCTTTGTTGGCGATATTTTCGTTTTCGAGTGTTTTAATTGTATTATTATTAGGAACTTTAATTAATTTAGTACACCTAATATTTCTCCGTTTAACATATACAATAATTAAACAATTAAACTTATATTCACGGCTGTAATCCCCGAAGAGATACGCAGAGGAGTGTAGTACACTCCCACGTTCCACTATTTACGTTTACGTCCCACTATGGAATAGGTGGTAAGCCTATTGCCATAAACCGGGCACATTTCCAGACCCCGAGCCACAACTGGTAAATCTAAATAAGAAATATCCAGTAATGCCCGACCCGGGAATTGAAAAGTGGACCTCTAGATCAGCAGTCACGCTTGCAAACAACACAACAAAAGAGGCAGGCAATAATTAAATTAAGCTTAATACTCAAATGACACTATGTATTTTATGTCATGCATTTATGTCATTAGGTTAGTGTATGACTAACGTGATGACATAATGCGCGTGAATACCGCGGTATTTATACCGTAGCGTAGTTCGATGATACATGTATGAAATATATAAAATGTACGCGAGAGCCTCTAAAATCTTTTCTTTCCAAAATTACGCTTCGAATTCATATTTCAGTTGCGGTGCTGTAAGAGCCTGTAGTAGTGTCGATACGACGAGGAACATTTGTCGAAAACTCATTTGAATATTTGAAACGTCTTATATTACATCTGTACACATAGTAGTACATACATTAATATAATAAGTAATCCAAATACATATTTTAGCAGAATCGGAACTCCTGTGTTTCCGTGCTCAAAGTTACTTCAAGGTATTCGTCGCTTTTGAAATTGGTGTCTAAAGGTAGACGGGACGACGCACTGACCTTCGTGCGACCGAGAGACACGCGTGTGCGCCCACGCGAGCGCGCGAGCCGATACGTAACCGTGTGTACGTACAATGTATGTACGTAGCCCGACTGTTATCGAAAGACACACCTAATGTCGCGCGCGCGTGTAATATGAGTCTGTATCTCTTTAGAGGTGTATCTAGTCGTTTTTTATATTCAAAACGTGGCAAACCGGCAAGCGACCCACCTGGGTGGTCAGCGTCGCCTGTAGACATCTGAAACATCAGAGGGGTTATCGATGTGTGGCCTGTCTTGAAGGAACTTTTTAACGCTACCTTTGAAAACCCCATGTCAAAGGGTATTATGTGAAGACCTTTGGGTACATACAATGACTAGTACATTTGTATATGTACAGTATAATGCCGAATTTTAATACATACACATGTAGGTCTGTATAGCATTACTTACTTATATTTACATATAAGCTCAGCTGGGTTATAAAGCCGGTATCGTTTGATAAATAAAACATGATAAGAAACAAGAACGCCCACCACAATATACATGTAATCGTGTAATACATAGTTATGTAGTTGATTGTCATTCAGAGTACAAATTTGTTTACATGTAACGCGTTGGTTAAGTTCACTTGTTATAAATTATACTTTAGAATGTAATGAAATACTACGGATTGAATACGTAAATCTGTTAAATACCATTAATATTTAAGAAAACCCCAACTTTAGTATTAGTATTGAACGTTTTGCGCGTACCTAAACACATGGAGGTGTTTTCGTTTGAAAATATCAATGTGTAATTGACATGATTGAATGAATGGCAAGTGATGTGAGATATTAGTAAAAAGGTATAAAGAGGTCGTGTATTGCAGGCGCGCTGGAGGGCGGCCCACTGGGCGGCGGCGGCGGCGGCGGCGCGTTCGACGCGCTGCGTGCGGCCGGCTCGCCGCCCGCGGTCAGCCTCGGCGCCAGCCGGCACAGCCTCATTGGTAATTCCCTAATGATAACATTTATATTATTTTATTATCATTCAACTAACGCTCCATGTAACTTGTCTTAGGCAGAGAGCACTGATCGCTATCCTATCTCTATCTTTTACATTCATCGTGCTCTTCATACAAGCACATTGGTTTCGGAGACTTCCGAGCTCGCCACCAGCCAGTATTCAGTAATATCATTACAGTCAATACACCGACATCTTCGACGTTTATTTCATTAGAGGTCATTATTGTGAATGCGAGGCAAGTAATATTATAATTCAGATGAGAAAGCTGGTGAAGACGGAAATCTGGTAATATGTTCCGTAGGCGAATTCCACACACAATATTCTATCTCCGTAAAGCGGAGTATTTGCGTCGATAGAATCCATTACAGAGATCCAATTTTAAGAAAGTATATAACACAGATGTTGGCGCGCCGCATATTATGATTCAGTCAACATTTGTAAAAAAATTTCACTAAACTTTCCGTAGCTAAGGATAGCTTTTATAGTGACAAAAACTATCAAACGGGTTCTAAACTACGATGTGTTCGTTTGTCACTTTATAACTTAAAGAATTAATGAACAATAGCAGGGCACGGGAACGCTTTGTTCTAAGTTGCGAGCCCAAAGTTAATGCGCATGCCTACGCCGAAACCGCAACCGCGCGAGGTGTACCTCGATTGTGTAGATTCAATTTGGCGGCATAGTTTAATTAACAGGATTTCGAGTCGTATGTCGAGTCGTATGTCCTGAGGAAATTGATGAGTTGTGTAGTGCGGGCGGATGGGGCTAAGTTACTCGTAAATCTACGTTGCGCGTTGTGGCCTGGCTGTTGATTAATTTATTTTCACGAACTCTGTGCTTATTCGTCTGTGAGGCGCTACGTCCTCGGGTACTACTTTCCTCTAAATCACTTCAATGAATTTCTGCTTTTATAATGAAAAGAAATCTATTAATATTTGTTCCCGTTAAAGCTTTGTTACAATAACTCTTTGTTTACAATATTTTGCTACATAAATTGTTTTATAATTCTATGTACAAAGATAAAACAGACGCACAATGCGAAACGAGAGAGATGCCTAAGGTCTAAAAATAGCGAGACATCTATCTTAGACGAATAGGTATTGATTTGGAGGGTGTTAGATATTTCCATAGCCGACGTGTACGTATGGAGAGAGATGAATGTGGACGAAGCACGTGAAGTCTGTAAGGATAGATATTTGGCGCTAAATTCTCCCTGTCTACCCTGTAAGGAGTAATAATAATAATAATGAAATAAGTGGACAAATATGTACATAGTTATATTGACTTAAATTATTGTTATGTAAAATACACGGTTTTATATTTCTTTCTAAAATAATTCGAGCATTACGCGTCGGCACGATGAGGCGCCGAATCGAAAAGGTGTTTAATTAATATCAAGGGAAATTAAATAGAGCGATAAGAGCCATTATGATAATTCTGGTGTTCATGAAGCTTAGGTGTATGAATTATTTAAGAGAATAAAGTGGGTTGAGCTGTGAATGAATCGTTTGTTTTATGGAGTTATTCGCATCTTGCTGTATATAATAGGTATGGACGGTTATTTAGTAATTCTAATGCTAATTTATATCTCTAGAAATATCGGATACATCAGAGGAAAATAGGTCAAACTGGGAATACGCCTTGTTGTATTCCAATGTTTACTTCACGTTACCAGATAACCTCAATGCCAAGTTCTCTGAATATTTTTTTGTGCGTTGTGAAAGAAGTTAGTTTACTGACTCCTTTTATAAATACGAGTACATATGGGCGTCTGATTTGTATCGCTCAAAGTCTCTCCCGTACCTCAACCTCTGTCGCATTTATGCTTTAGCGTTCAGCGATCCCTCGCCAAGCCGCTGTACATCATTTATATTTTAGAATTATTCCTCAGTCCTCAGCAACGTGTGTGTCTGCTTTCCAAGACACTTTTCTGCGAAATTTTCCAGCTCGTTTGCCACCTTTCTTAAAGTTGATAAAATTATATCAAAAAATTAAAATGTGTGTGAACAAATTGTGGTGATTAAAATAATGTTAATGTTATTTGATACCGTTTGTATGCAGTTAAATGGGACCGATAATATATATGGTGTATATAGTGCGGTTGATATAAATAACGTTGTAAATAGGAAAGTTCTCGGGAAAAATTCAGAAGGCATACATGTCCTAAGCGCTGTGTTCATGAAATATCACCGCGAGTAACAGGTGCGGCTGGTATAAAGCCGCTAGTTCGACTCTTTCACGCGCCTTCATTTATCACGACGGGGTTTATTTTATTGGCAAGAGTTTCTTAAATCACACAGGAGATTTTACTGACATAATAAACTGCACTGTGTATTCAGAAGGTTATTCCCAAGTAACACTCTGTGAGTTTGATAATTATAGTGTTTCAGTTGTAATATTTATGTAAAGGTTATTGATTAAAATGGTTTAAGCAAATGCTAAGTTATTCGGCGGTTGTTTTGCAACTGCGGTTGTTTTTCAGTGTAAAAAAATGTTTAGTAGTTAGTGAGCGAACACGTGTGGCGCGGGTTGCCGGCTCAACTCAGTCACACATGCTTTTAGTTCTAGACAGGAAGAATTTTGGACGACATCAGCGTACCCGTAATCTGGTTCCCATTCTCATACTATTCCTGTGAATAAGAAGATTTTTGTGCAGGGTTGACTGGTGGAGAATGCTACTAGGCATTAAGTGTGCCCTTTGTATTACCTGTTATGGTGCACAATAAAAAGTAAATAAAAAATAAATAAAACCGTTTACCATCGTCATCATTGTATGCCTGCAAAGTTACTTATGAATTTATAAATATAGTTTTTCCTCAATCGATTACAGGGTCGGAATCAATCTCAAATGAGATGGGCTCGGGACTAAATTAAAAGTCATTTTCTTGTTAAGTTTTTAATACTCTTATTGTGATCACTCCTCTGTCTATCTTTTCCGGGAAGTACAGGCGTGAAGTTATGTATAGATCTAATTTATTTGTCATTAAGCGTATTAGATAGGAAAATACAGAAACAAATGCCCAAACACTTATGTATAAGTTTGCTTGGAAGGAATTTATGGGTTAATATTTTAACGAATAAGCTTTGCTAGTTTTTCAAAATAGGCTCATTCCAAAATATTCATATGGAGCGTAACAAACCGCAGCTCCGTAAGTATTGGTATGTTGATTTTATCATCGAGGCTCTCACGGCGCGAGGATCCCACGATAAAGGCTCTAATATCTAAACTAATCTAAAGTGACACTTTTTTCTACTTCATCTATAGGTTGACATTGGTAATTTATGTAAAGCCATTTGTGGGTGGAATTCATTTTGTTAGAAACTCATTCATTTCATGTGTGTAAGTTACGTTTTTATTTTTATGTTATGAGACCTTTTTATTCAGTGGTCATAGAATAAATTGTTTTAATTTGGGATGAAGTTTGCTCGAAAATGATAGCTTAAATGTTTAATGATTAATTCTGTCCACTGCTGGACACAGGCCTCTCTAACAGCACGCCACTGAGCTCGATCTTCAGCTCTTGGTTATATGAAAAAAACAAGCTATAAGTAGTAAATTCATCAAAAACACAAAATTCCCACCTTGAATTTTGTATTTTTTGGATGTATCCGCAAGTACTTGGTTTTAGAAATATGCTATTTATAAGTAATGAAGTTATCATTTTAACTTTTACATCTAATACTAGCAATCTAGATTATATTTGTCGTTAACATACTAAAATCATTTATGTTCTTCAGCGATACGGTACCAAACATGAAAATTTGTAAATCATTCAATCACTCCTTGTGGGAAATAAACGCATAACTATACAGTTTATATGGTCCAATATTATACACTGGATGGCAACAGGGCGCCACACTACGCGACGGAACCACTTCAATTGAACGCAAGTATTCCCTGGTGGTGTATTATTTTTGTATGACAACAGACGTTGTATTCACAAATTAATCGGCCGTGTTGGTCCATGCCCGGGGACTCATACACTCGTCGCATGAAACATATCCTGTATTGTATGCTGATCGGCCGCATGTAAAAGGCTGTGTTTTATTTAACCGTGTGGCTGCCGTGGGAGCACGTACCTTGTCGCGAAATTCTAGGTAACTACATATGTATGTATGTATAGGTATACTTTATTCCATATCATTCAATATTACATAACAAATTAAAAACTTATTGATTTAATAATGTTTGTACACGTCCTTTCGAAAACGAAAATTACTAATTCTTCACTTTTTAGTTTATAATTCTCGTATGAAACAAAAACCGCCAGAAGTATACAAAACAGATTATAATTTTGAATCTTTTAGTTATAAAAGCGAAGCTAAAAGGAGATTTTAATGCCGTGCTCCTTCGCTGTTTCATACGGCACGAGTCGTTACCCGCAGCGGGTAATCCTGCGCGATGTATTTTAACCGCAACGGGTCCCTCAGGAGCTACAGCTGATCAAAGGTACTTGCGATCCCGCAATCTACGTTATTATCGCAGACAGTTTTAACTTCCTCGCATGTAGCGTAATGAAATTAACCTCAAACGCTTATTACGTTAACTGTAAAAGTATAATATTATGTTGCGGGCGATGAATTCGCTATGGACGGATACATTCTGCAACTGTGTTCTGTGTGATTGTTACAAAACAAAAAAGGCTTAGAAATATTCCTAGAGAATGTAAAAATAGAATATTGTTATTAGTCAGACATACACAGCTGGTATGTGCGGTCGTAGCGCGCAGTTATCCCTAGACAGACCAGGTGAAACGATGTATGTATGTATGTTTGTATGTGTATTGCGTCAATGGTATTAGTTTCGTGCTTTATACGAGTATGTACATAAATATATAAATAGTCACAGAGTACAGTAAAGTTATATCTACTCAATATACATAATTATTCTTAATGTCTTTACAACAAAACGTATATAAAAGCCACGATCCTTGCATATGAATTTGTCTTATATAATTTTATCCTTGTTCTGTGTAAAATATGCAATACATTTAGATTTACATGTTTTTATATGTTTAATAGGAATAAATTTACTTCAAATGTAAACGTCACATTAAATATATGGACGGTAACATATGACGTTTATGTATATGTACTCGTAGGTACATGTACAGGTGTACATGTAGCACGTGTAGAGATGGATTCGTCAGAACGCGTACTGTAGAGCACAACGGAGGAGATTGTTACCAATTAGTACAAGTTAGGTCACGTATTGTACTCGTATCGCACTTTCAGCGGAACGTTCATAGTTACAAACCAGGTGAAGCAGTATTAATTAAGAGAGCGCCTTTGCGAAATGTTAGGAATCGGAGCTCGAGGCGGAGAGAAGGCGGATAAATTCTGGTATTAGTTTGCAATGATCCTCTTAGCGTTTTAATGAAATTATCTGTTCTTTGTGAGCTTACAGTTTTCGTAATGGGAGAGAAATGGCATTGTGAGTATCTCCGTCAGGCTCTATTTCGTTTTGCGTGGAGTTATCGGACGAGTAGAGAAGAAGGGATCAGTGCCCAGCAGTGGAGCGAGATGAGGGTCGATGGGAGCGATGATCATGATGGACAAGATGACGACAAATATGATTTTGATATGTAAAGTGCCTTTTGACTCGTTGGTCGTGTTGGTTGCAAGCGCGACTGCCGATCGAGAGATCCTGGGTTCTAAACCCGGCTCGGGTAGTGGCTTGTATCCTGGATATGTGTCCGATGTATGGAAATAGGCTCATCATCTATTCCATAGTGGGATGTAAACGTAACTGGTGAAACGTGGGAGTGTACTACACAGCTCTGCATACCTCTTCTGGATTACAATCGTGATGTTAATTGAAGAATAATTCTGCTTTCAATAGTATTACATGTATTTCACGTATAGATTGACCAGCGGAAATTTATATCACTACAGTTTTACGACGTGTAATGAGCTTTCTCATGAACTAAGTAAATGTAGTTCTGTAATGAGTGATGTTTGTAACTACATGAAATACAAGTATTAATATAATGTATATAAAATATACGTATGTGCAATATGTGTGTGAACATTTAGATGGACCACATTACAACCGCAGCGTAACGGCAAAAATGTGACCGAACAACGGTTGGGTCGGAACTGGGTTGTAACTGTTTGAGCTGCGGCGTTGTGAACGTGCACTGCAAACGGAAATTTTATTGAAAATTACTAAATAGACCACTCACACTCACATAATAACCCATACTGATTTAGTAGTAATAAATACCATTTAGTAATACACTCGATTCCACACGGACGCACACACTCAAACACACACACCCACACACACACACACACGTGCACGCACACATTCAAGCATGCATACATTTTTTTGATTTTGTTTTAATATTTTATATTATTTATATTGTTTTCGACTCTTGTTGTCCATGTTTTATTTTGGTAACATTTATATGAAGCATCCATGAGACAGGCCTTTCGCCTAGTGTGGGAGTTAAAAGTAAATTATTTACTCACGTAATATTTACTGTATTGTTTTAAGTGTACAATTGTAAGGAAATGTAACGTACAGAACTGTAATTGAAATAAATAAATAATTATTTATTAATGTTACTGTGTGTGCTCCAGGCTGTCTTATGTCCAACACTAGCCTTATGTCCTGGTGGGTATCACGCCACAATGGTTTTGTTCCTGCGCCGGTGTACATGTGGTTGAGGCACGGCTGCATAAACATTTATAATTTACACGAGAGATAATGAATACACAAAGTGAGCGTTAGTATCACAAAGTATGCATAGTATCGCAGCCTTTTTTAAATTGTAAATATTATTACATCTAAAATTACAAATTATTGTAGTAGACAAAAGTACCGCATCAGTATTTTACATAAATGAAGCTTACGATTAGCTGATTTTCTATACTTCTTCGCTTCAAGTGAAAGCATAAATACACGGAAACATAACTGTACGATGGCTGTCGGTGAGTGAGAGCGCGGCGGCGCGGCGGCGCGCGCGGCGGCCGCGACTCCGCCTATCTACTAATGGAATCAGCGAACTTTACACAAACTTTGTCGAACTTGCGCAAAATTTGATTAGCTTGTCATCTCTCTGCGCGCAATGAGTTTTAATTTTTAACTTTGGAATATTTGTCACAAAATTTAATAACACAAAAAATACCGAAAAAGGTAACGTAATATCAAGCCAGTAATTCTCGAAGAGGTAGGCAGAGGAATGCGGTACACACTCACGTTTCACCAGTTACGTTTACGTCCCACTGTGGAATAAGTGCTGAGCCTATTGGCATACACCGGGCACAAATCCAAACCACTATCAGAAAATCTAAATTACGAGTATAAAAATCCAATAGTACCCGACCCGGGATTTGAACCCAGGACCTCTTGATCGGTAGTTGCGCTTGTAACCAACACAACCAACGAGGCAGTACCGAACATAGTAAGTCAAAAAACTGAACAAGTTTAAAAAGGGGTCAAAAATAATAATGACTTTATTAACACATAAAAGAAAAGAAAATTATTTGACTGCTCAACATCATAAATACTGATGCTTGGCAGAGGATTTCTCCAGCGCACTGCTCCAGTATAGGTTGACGGACATATAAGCCTTTTGGTATTTTTTAAAATCGAATTTAACGCCCCAATAGTTCAAATTGTTATGTGGATAATGACTGGGACCGGCTGTCTGGCGTGCCAACTAAAGAGCAGAAATGTTCTGAACATTTACCGATAGCTCTCACCTATCTCGAGTGCAGACCGCGTTGGGCATTGTTTAGCTTTACACATCGCAAGCAATCTGAAAGCACGCCAAGGCTACGAGTGCTTTTGAAAGTTGCACAAGCAATAGAATTATTGTGTGAGTTTTATAAAGAGCAGATTATAAACGTAAGAAATGACATGATTGTACGCGTTATTGAAGTTCGTACAACCTTACTCCTACCGCTCATTTAGTTCAACTTATTATAGTTTGCATGATCCATCATACAAACTTCATACCAGATGGGTCTCCGCTTACTCACGATGTATAAAAAAATGCCCCTGACACTACTATATAACATAAACTGTCCAAGTTCTGACGATAGATAAATCTTATACTAAAGTTTGAAAATCTATAGCTTGAGTGAATTCACGCGCAGTCAGTTCTTGTTCTTTAGCTATTTTTTTATTCAACTACTATTTCATTATTAAATGACTGTTCGTCAGGCAATTGGTGGCAAGCGCAACTGCTCATGAAAAGGATCTGGATCAGGAGATTCGATCCTCTGGTCGGGAAATGTATTTTTGGGTTTTCCTAACTTGAGATACCCAACAATAGCACGGAGTCTGGACTTGTGCCCGGTGTAAGGCAATAGATTCACCCTCTACTTCATAGTGGGACGGCTAACACAACTTGAATCGTGAGAGTGTGCTACAATTCTTTGCCGAATTTTATGTTAAAATAAAATTGATAATATGTTTTACTTTTTCTCATGAGGTTCATTTATGCGTAAAATGTTAAAAAAATGTGTAGTTAGTTTCAGCCACTTGTTTGAGTCTTATGACTATGGTAGTTAATCATTTTAACATTTCGTCTCGGTACGGCGCCTACTTGAGAGGAGTAATATAAAAGGGTTCGATCGTCTGCACAAAGGCCTGCTAATGAACATTTCTACCTTTAAATATTAACGGGTCTGTCGATCGATAGCAAGCCATAAGCTTTGTTAGCTTATGAATATAATGTAAGGAATCGTTGGAGTCCTTCTTCTTTGCCAAGAACTTTTGGTTGCCTATAACGTACTTCTGTGTTTGTTATCACACAGAATGTGTTTAAAGCTAGTTGATCTTTATATTATTATATCACCACGCAAGGTCCCTTAAGGGGTAGGCGAAAAGCATCGAAAGTAAAAAATATCTTTATCCAATGATCATGTTACAATTTATCAACTCGTAATTTCTTAGAAAATGATGACTATCTTAGTAGCTAGGAAGGAGGTACCGATTGTATTCCCTTCCTAGTGATGGCTTTTGTATACTTTGTGTTTGCAAATTATTATATCTGACAGGCTTACAAAATACATAGTATAAATAAATTTATATATTTAGTACGTGTAATATTTTGACATTGTATAACTCACAGCGGAAATGTCTGACTGGAATGAGGCCAGCTCCAAAAATAGATTTACATTTTGCTAATAGTTTCTTTACTGTAAACTGACAAGGGGTTATTTGTTATCTCCATTCATATACAATTTTCATGATTGTTATGATACATTCCCGGGATAAGTTGCGTTTATTGTTAAATATTGCCAACTTACGATATAAAATATACCTATTTGCTCTATGTCAACGGAACTCAGATCTGCTTCGAA
>DWDV01001036.1:0-14274 GCA_018245615.1 Mimoniades ocyalus
GAAACGGGGGAGTGTTCTGCATTCCTCTGCCTACCTCGTCGGGGATTACAGGCGTGAAGTTAGGTTTTTTTTTTTTCCTAAATTATAGTTTCAAATGATAATATAAAATGAAATAGGTAATATGAGGCTGTAAGGCTTCACTTTAATAGCTTTTCAATTTTTTTTGACATTTTTTATTCATATTGTAATTAAAATGTCTGTTTATCTGTCTATGTCTAATTAAGTATAAATATATGCTGCCCGAGGCACCCTGGACATTGCGACCAATACTCTCACCACGAAGGCTGATTAGATCAGCTATAAACATGACGAGGAAGATTAAGAATTTATTTTCTTTGATTCTTGATTATTAGTATTGTTTATGGTAAATTTATAGTAAAAAATAATAATAACGTAGCATACTGAATTGCTTACTCTATGGCGTGGGTTTGTCTCGCAAGTTTTATGGTCATTGTCAGACGCCTTATACATTATTTTGTTTCCAATATCCATCGCACATTGCATATTATAAGATCAACAACGTTACCTCAATGGATATTATGATGAAATTAAATGAATATGTAACGTAAAATATTAGTTAACATCACACCAGTGATAGCCTAGTGGTTTGAAATTCTACCTCTCACTCCGGGAGATCGGGTTCAAATCCTAGCGCGCGCCTCTTAAAAATGTGCTTTTTAAGTTTAAATATCACTTCCTATAACGGTGAAGGAAAACATCGTGGGGAAACCTGCACATCTTATGAGTGCATATACATATAAGAGTTCATTTTAAAAAAATGTTCTCTAAGGCATGTGAAGTCTGCCAACCCGCACTTGGCATGGCACTTGGCGTGGCAGACTATAAACTTCGAAATGCATATATCTTCATAACATCACAAGATAATTGAACGCCAGAGCTTCGGGGTGACAGACGGAAGTCTAAACCATTAAGGTACCATAATGGGACATTATCTAGCTGGGGTATTGACTATGTGGTTAAAACATTTTTGTTCTTTAAAACGGTCCGTTTAGAAAGCAACGTTTTCAGTTAATTTTTCTAACAATATTTTAATTACCGTGTTTTTATTGTTCAATAGATAAACATCTACTTATTGTCCTTTCATTTCCATAATTCTAATTGTGCATTTTTGAAATTAACTTCGATTAGTATCTACTTATTGGTAACTTCTAACTTTACATTTGCGTGCTAGTTCTCGTTGATCTTCTATCTAATCCGTTCTTAAAGACTCATTCAATTGAAATAAAGACAATTGTTTCTGTAGAAAGGACAATGCCCGCTGCACTTTAATAATGCTTACGTTACATAAGTGGCAAATATTTAAATGGTAATATACATATAAATATAATAATGTAGATATAGGATAATATGATTCTTACTTCGATAAGTAATGTTTTATGTTAAAATGAAATAAAATTTCGATAAAAACATTATCTTTGAGGCTTTTAAGTCCTTTATGAAAATAAATATCAAAAGGGTTAATTTAAATTTGTCATCTAATTGTAAGTGCGTGGAAAGTATTTCTCCTCATGATGTGAACGTGGATTGAGATTTAAAAAAATGAAGGCGACACGAGGGAGCGTCAAATATCATAACCGAGGTGGATTTGCCGGGCTTGAGTCTCGCTGACTCTATTTTTATTTGTAAAGAGCTGGGACCGTGAGCTAAGCCCTTGAGTCGTGGATAGGGTGTAAGTATGAAATTTATAATTTTAGAATAAAAGATTTATTTATTATTACAATATACTTATTTATTTTATAATGCGCTACACTTTGCTTAGTTTTATGACTTTAAATCTATTACGATAAAAATCATTACGAAATGTATAAATGCCTGTATAGGTAGCATTTATTGTACTGGACTTCATATTTTTATTTATTTATCTGTAATGTTCTAGATAATAAACAATAAATGTAGATTCCTTTTAAGAAGGTTGTTAATGTTGTTTGTTTTTAGCTAAGTATATTCTTATGGCTCCCTGTATGTTGTTTAAATGTTAAAATATATGTTTTTTAAATATGTAATTCGAATCTAACAAATATCTATCCAAAGCGTCCCAATGTACCCAGGTTTAGCATGTGTTACTATAGTTACAAGTAATGTTAGAGAATTGTATTTTATTAGTAAAATTATATTACTTTGATATATTTATTACGTTACAGTGTAATATTCTCGTGTACCTATTAAATTCTTGTTATAAGTATTTCGGCTCATTCTAAATATATGAAGATACTATTACAAAATTTAAGAGGGCGTATTTATACTAGGTTCTACACAAGTACTCGACAGCGAAAGTTATTACAAAATCTCAAAGTAAAATAATCCATTAATTGTAATTTACTACACACGATTCTTATTAAGTACAAAGTGTTATGAAAATGGGCCGAATGTACATGTTACATTTTATTTTTTCAACTCTTCTGTTATGTACGTTTATTGCGTTGATACGAAGGCCTCTACAGAATATCAAAGCACAAGCAATAATGACAAGTGGCGTGCTCTCATAAGCGACATTTTTTGGTTGAGCGACTTTGGCATCGCGGCGTGTAGAGCGGGCATTATTACCGATAAGTATATGGGGCGGTGTGCTCGCGCGGATTTTGAATAATATATTATTTTCTTATGTAAAATGCCCGATTACTCCCATCCAGGAGATTTTTGCGGCACAAAGAGAAGCTCCTTTATCGCACTTTATACGGTCTTGTTCTTAAATTTCTGTTATTCCGCGAGCGAGCGCCCTTGTGGAAATGAAAAAAGTTTTTAATGTCACATACAAGTAGTTAGGTGGTAAATTGTTATTTTTTGGATCACTAAATCTAGTTAACTTACATATAGTTATTTAAATAAGTCTAGGTTTTCTAAGATTTTTGACGTTAAGAAAAGAAAACTTTTAAGAGTTTTATTTTGTTTAAGTGGTTTCTGGACATTTAGGTATAGTAAAGACATAATGACATAAAGTAAAGGCATATAACACAGGAATGAATTTTACTTATAATGTAGCTTAAAACTTAGATAAAGTTAATAACTTAAAACTTAGATAATGTTTTCTTTAGGTAGCTAGGGGTTTTGCAGTTCGTGATTGTTTCATGTTCACCATAAACCATCTCTTCCTGCCGCGGACGAGAAAGAGATCGTGTAGGAGTTGGCGTAAAAATAGGTATATTATTTTATTATCTGGAACCAGCCAGGACCGGCGACAGCAATATCACCGTATATAGATTCGATTTTCTACGTGAATTCGTTTGACGGCCTTCATAATGCGACATATAAAACTGGGGACTTACGGACCCCGAAACCAATTTCGGGTTATGACCCGACGACTCACTGATAATATTCTCGGGTTATTAGGTACGGATAGGAGTTTTTACTATGGCTATTTTTTCTGCTGACGGTGGATTATTGGGAACCAGTTTACGAGGCACCGTTGTACTGATGGGCGGGGCTTACTTTTGTTTTATGACGTCATCTCTCTCAGCCTCGGTAACGTTGTGGCCAAACCGTGTGGCATACGGAAACATACAAATAAGCTTAAATATATACAAGGAATAATATTGTATTATAGGCACCGCATTACTTTAAGCCTGTTGCTAAAACACGCGAATGGCTTCCGCTTGTTCAGTGACTATATTTATTTATTTCAGGCGTTGTACTATTTGTAAAGCATAGCAAAATATTTTAATTTTAATATTTAAAAAATGATAATATGTATTTTAAAAATGATAAAAAAATAAAAGTTGTGATCGAGTGAAACTCTTTCCTTAGCGGTGTGTGAAGTTAATGGGATTGAATTTACCTTAGATCAGTCCAAGATCTAACATAAGTTCTGCTACACTTAAAGGATGTGTTAGATCTGGTTTGTTTGTACCACAGTTTTTTGCACTGGCAATCGGAAAGCAGAAACGCAGGAGCTTCTTGAGAGCGAAAATATAAAAAGCAAACGTTTTTCTGTAGTATCATGTTGGTTACAGATTTCTACTACATACAGATGTGTAGGCAGGCACACTTAATATCTCACTAGATTTTCTTTTACCGTATATTTTTGCGTCAGAAAAAATCTCATACCTGAGTTCGTCCTAGCGACGTATAAGTAATAGTGATATATTTGTAATCCAATGTATGTATGATAATGTTCGTTACATTCCAACCACGTACTGAGCACGTTTAAAGCAGCGACATATCGAAACAAGCGTATTGTCGTAAGAGGCAATACTGCGCGGTGAAGGCACCATCACACCGGAGTTCTAGCGTCCGATCACGTGCCGCGAATACACACGCTACGCTCTTTATCGCCAATATCAGATCGTTCGTACTCAATGTGTTTCGTACTTGATCCTGTTATCTTTAAACGTTACGTGACTGTTCGCGCGTGCGTTTGTTTGTGTTTCATTTGTGGGCGTTGCAGTGCGCATATCATATTCCGCTTGGGAAGCGATGCAGCTTAAATGTTTTAATAATTTAGCATAACAATGTATCTTGTGGGCAGCAACGTAGGCGGTGCGAGAGGATGTGATTTGCGGTCCCGAACACGCTTGCCCAGCGTTGGGATTATAGGTATAACCCCTCAGGCGTGGCCTATGTCCAGCAGTGGACTGCAATAGGCCGATGATGATAATTTTTTCACTGAAATATTTGTATTTCCATCTGTGGATAAAGTGTTATAAGCTATAGAAATGTAAATCACTAATTATGTACTATACTTATTGTAAAGTGAACTACGAGTACATATGAGTATAGATAGAATAAAGGGCATTTCATACGTAGTGCATAGTATTGACTCGCGGGCTTCCGATCACCAATAACGTACCACACGAGACTTACACACACTGTGACGTATATCGACTCATTCATAATCTACACGTTTTTACTCTAACTATTTTAATCGCAAATAACATAGACACAATTTATAATTAATTATATCTTGTGGTAATTTAACTGATAATGGAGGATAATAAAATTAAAAAAGCAATAAAAAAGGCAATTTTTATTTCTTTTTTATTGGTTTGAGAAATACTTTCTAAGGCGTAAATAAATCAATATGAAGACTCGATATCACACAAAATAGTCCTTTTGATATCTGAAGAACATCTACGGAACAAACTACTTTATTAAAGCACACTCTATATTCATAACGCTTCACCGGCACTATCATACAAATAATATCTCCCCCGAAGATGCATTGGAAAAGAAATGTATCAGAAAATGTATAAAAAAGTAGCATTGTGAATATTCAGCGGTGCTAGATATGCCACGGGATGTGCCAATTACATAATTTTAAAGTTTTGTTAATAAACATCCTTGTGAAAGGCCTACATGTCTAGCATATCGGCCGTATATTATTTGTCATAGGCACTGAAGGTTCCGAGATTCCCAGTTTAGTATTTACACGTACATATTACGAACACTAAGACAAATATACATATCCAAATATAAAAGTTTAAAGACTTTTTCAAACCAATTCACTTTTTAATTTTTATTTCTTCTCTGTATTTTGAATTGGCCATATTAGTTTGAAGCACCCTTAGTTTTAAAAACTTTATATAAATAATTAATTTGCAGTTACCTATTAATATATCATTAATTAGCAGTTGCTGTACTTTTTTATTATGTGTAAAATAAAAAATATTATTGCGTACGAATAGGTTTTGCGTTATTGTTCACATCTAGGACACAAAATTACTATCAGATCAGTGTATGAATCTAGCGTTTGCGCGGGCGAGCGTATGATTCTTGTAGGGAGATATGGGATTTTTCAAACATAAACCGGCCTGACTCCGCTGGTCCGAGGGGTTCATCTCTGGTCGGCATTTCTCGAATGTTGCGTCATATGAACGTAATACAGATAGAAACCAATGTCTGTGTTTTTGTTATGAACATTCATAAAAAATAAATTAAAATTAAATTATTGCTGGCTTCTTGGTTGTCTTTAAAACTTTTATCGTTGTCTTGTTAAGGATAGGTTTTCTCTTGTACTAATGCGAGAAGTGGCCATAGGCTTCTACGCTGGCTATGTTTGATGAATAAGTGTTTTAAACAATATTATGGAGAAGTTTATGGTGAATAACGTTACCTTTTAGTCTTTCGCCTCGCTGTTGTAGCATGTAACATTCACAATCATAAATATGCAAAAAACTTTTATGAATTAAGTACATTTTGTGAATTAGAAATAAAGTTTATTTTATTTAATTGCTCTTTAAGTTCATCGCAAACACGCTGCCAATACATTGAAAATACAAAATCAAATGTATTACTTTTTAAATGAAGTCAATGTATGCTTCAATGAATTCACATTCGGTTGGATATTACAAGAATGATAATATGCAAGTCATTTAAAATATATTCTATATGTTATATGCTGTCATACAAAAAGAACAAAATACTAAATAAACAAATGTACCTAATATTTACAATATTATGCTAGCCGCAATTTTTACCTTACCTACTACTGTTTGTAAATTTGTCTACCGAAGAAAATCTAATTATTTTCCTTATAAAGTCAATCTTCTTCCATCTTATTGGTTTGGAAGCCATATGTCGGACGTCATTTAATATTAAAATTATATAGCGTATCCGAATCACCCTTGTGCCTTGCCCCACGTTGGGCGCCAAATGGGCTATTTTTTACATTCAATTATTCCTGTCCCTCGTTTGTGCTTATATAAATTGGTCTGTCTCTCCCTTATAAATGGTTTGTCGGCAACAACACGGTGTAGGCGGTGTCTATAATAGATGATGTACAGTTCATTTGTGATTGGTGAACTTTTGCCATCAATTGCGTATATTTTTATTATTATTATTCCTTTGATTTTGCTGCCTTCGATAACTTTTTAATATATTTAAATCGCAATAAAATCAGTTGAGACGTGTTTCTACATGTGAAAAATAAATAAGATATTCTTTGGTAGTTAACTCTAGCTATAGGCAAGTATATAGGAATTACATGTTATTGTATTACAACAATTTTTAAGAAAAAGCTATAATTGCATAAAAAACAGAAGGTAGATTACTGATTCTAGCAACACAATAATTAAACACGGAACAATATTTGTTTCATGGACATAATTGTACTCAATGTTTTGATAATTGTTTTTTTTTATTTTAATTGTTTGTTTTGATAATTTGATAAATGTTCAATATTGATAATTGTTATATTCATACTTGTATATCAAACTGTATCAAAGAAAACACTAGAATCTCTATACATTTAGGTCAACCAAATGATTAAACCAACTACCGACGTTTTATAAAAACGTTTTATGTAAACATTTTTTAAGCAAAATTTACAATGAAAATTTAAGCAGTGCAATTTAAGCATTTCAATTTATGAAATATTTAAGCAGTGTTAGCCTAGTGGTTTGAAATTCGACCTCTCACTCCGGGAGACCGGATTCAAATCCTAGTGCGCACTTTTTTAAAATGTGCGTTTTAAGTTTAAATATCACTTGCTATAACGTTGAAGGAAAACACCGTTGAAGGAAAACAGCGTGGCAGACTATGGCCTTAACCCTCCCATTTTGAGAGGAGGATAACCCATGTTCCAGCAGTGGAACGATAAAAGGGTCGAAAAAATAACAATGAAAATTAATATCAAATATGTATTTTTTGAAAACATACAAAAATCACAGCCACTGGCTATGACATTATCGAAATCAGAATATGCGTATGAGTTTTGAGGATTATTGAAGAAAGCTGCGTCAGATAAAGCGTCATCACAAAGAGATCACATATGGCGTGGAGTATTAAATATTCAGCGGGTGTCGATGGATTCGCGGCTACCGATGTCTTTACATTGTTATGTGATCGAATCGATGATAATGTTAGACGTTCGGAGCTAGGAGTGTAATGCTACCTTATACATGTTTACTGTTTCGTTTTTATCTGAATGAAAATATCTGACTGCAAAATGTATTTGTTACAGACGAACTGCATTCTATCGGGACGCTTATATTACTGTTAAATTTAAAAAAGGAAATTTCGAAAGCGATCTTTTTATTTTCCTCAGTTGTCTTTCCTACTTGTGAAGGTCAGAAATTTCAAACCTGTTCCTATTATAAAATAAATAATTAGAAAGCGTTCACGATCCTTGTCTATTCTCGGATATTGTGTTGTATATAACCAGCGATCTGACGCATAATACTTTAACATTTTATGTCATGCTTGAGATTATAGAAAACGAATAAGATTAATTACGAAACCCTGCGTTAGGTGATGATATAGGTACAAAAAACGTTTCCTAAGCTCGACACAAAACTTCGTTTTTTTATAATAATAATAAATAAAATCAGTGTTGTGTTATTATTTTACCGTAACATCATGTCTGTAAACCCCGAAGAGGTAGGCAGAATAGTGTAGTGCACTCACGTTTCACCAGATACATTTATGTGTCAATATGGAATAGATGCTGAGTCTATTGTCACTACAAGAAAATCTTAAGCTAGAATAAATCAATAAAGCTCGTGATTAGAACCCAAGACTCCTCGATCGGCAGTCGCGCTTGCAAGCAACACGATCAACGAGGCTGTAGAGACATTATTTTATAACACATATTTTTTGTATGCAGGTAACTAATGAAGATTTTATTGTTGCATACGCTGACAAACAGACAATAGGTCCATTTGACATTACGTGGCCCTCAGGGACATCAGTTCCTTGCTTACCATCCGCTTAAATTGCATAAATTCCTCTTCATATCAGTACGAAAACTACGTTGAGTAACATAATGACGGTTCTTAAATTGCAATTTCTATTCTGTTTCCATGAACGACCCGCCGGAGTCATTTTCAAAATTGTTTAAATTAAATTTTCCCCAATAATCGTTTAAAACTTACGAATATAATAGTTTTTTTATTTTAAGCAATCTTCTTATCGAAATTATATTTTAATTTAATTACTTCCAGGTCTGTTTCTTTTGAAAATGTTTAAGTATAGCTGGTACCGGTGCATTCTCATTACGGACCACACACTCATCCCGCATCGTCCGCCGGCTGAGCCCGGATCAATGGCGTTTTTTTTATTCAAAATAAGTCCTCAAAAAAGCGACCCCTGAAGCCAAATGGCCCAGAATTTGTTTAAATTCTCACGTACAGACACCGCGCGGTTACACAATCCCGGGACAGAGCTTCTCAAAGTACTTAAACGTACGATGTTTAAGAGACATCAACGTTTTATTGTTTCGTTTAATCTTACCAACTAGTATTCTTAAGGAGTCGAATATTTCTAGCATTGTAATTATTAAGTAGCAAACAACACAAAATAATTTTTATACAAGGAAATTCCAATCAAGATCTTGTATAAGTTGCTTTGAAATTTATATCTTCGGTGGATAAAATAAAGATTATTTTACACTATTATACACTAGTTTGTTACAATTGTTGACGTACATGATTCACAATATTTGTCTGTAATTTATCAGTAAGTACCATTGCTAGATGATGATAATAATATTGAGAACCACTGATTTCGGTAGACATACGGTGAAGGGTTAAAAACGCATCGTAGCTGTATAAAAAAGTTCACTACAGATATCGGATTTTAAATTTTAAAATGTGCATTGTATTGAGCGACGGGGTTCGGAAATCGATTGGTGCCAGCGACAAAGGGTTAACCATTAATAATAAAAAAAACCCATTGATTTAGAACGACAGCTTGTGAGCCGACGGTTGGATGCGAACGGAAGACGTGTCAGTTGCGCAGATAAAAATGGGTTTGTGGAGCAAAGTTTTTGCAAGAGCGAATGCTTTCTCATTAACGAGATTATTCTAGTAATAACGAAACAGTAATTAATGAAGTATAATAAAATTGCTTGAAATTTTTATTTTGTCACATTTTATTATTGGCACGTTTATAACAACACGTTTATTTAATCCATTAATTTTTACTCTTGTCATGTATACAACGTAATTTATTTGATCTAATTTTTAAATTATTTATATACCATCTCACGAATTCAATAAACCAACCTAAGTATCTAACTTACCTTTTTATAGAAATTAAATTATAGACCAGTCGATATTTTATCACATCACGTGTAGGTTCGTCAATTATGGCGAATTCACGGTGTTAATATCCCGCTGTGCTGTAATTTTAACTCGCCACCGAATTTATGAGCTCCTACCGCGCGGAACCTAGTTACTATTAACGGTACCAAGTTATGAAAAGAGCGCAATAGTACAATTTATGATATAACATCACGCCTGTAATGACCGGTGAGGTAGGCAGAGGAGTGTAGTGTACTTCCACGTTTCACCAGTGACATTTACGCCCCCACTTGGGATAGCGGTGAGCCTATTGCAATTCAAGGAGCACAAATTCAAACTCCAAGCCGCTACCGGTAATTTTAAATAGAAATTCTAGTTAGAAAAATCCTATAGTACCTGGCAACTGTACCCAGGATCTCTCGACCGTCAGTCACGCTTGCAACTTAACCAACTTAACCAACGAGACAGCCTACAACCTATGACAATTTTAAACTCATTGCCAACTGAAGAGAAAAATAAAAATATATCATTATAATTCTTAGGTCACGTTATTTTATATTTAATTCTTTTGACAGTCCATAGGAGCTAACACAATAGTTGCAGAGTTGGTAAATAATCTGAAATTTTAGCTGTGCATATACAGCAAAAAAGCAAATTTCCATAAATATTTTTACGTAACATTATACACGCAGTTGGAAATCGCAAGTCACAATACTGGCGACAACCCTACATTCGACCTCTATATATTCATCCTTGCAATATTTTTGAAAACCGCAGTGTACTCTGTACATTGCCTGTCAAAACCTAAACTTGTAACAAGTAACTTAAAGAAAAGTCGCGATGTATATCGATCGATATAAATCTGTAAACGATTTTTATACATCACATCGTAGGGTTACGGCCTTCATTGTGCGCTGGATCGCGGAACCATTAATCAGTCTGTGCCAGAATCATCAATATAGCATTATACGTCCAAGCACTCGATTCGAATATTCGATGTATCGATTATGTATCGGTAATTCGATTATGCAGACTTGTATTGTACGGGAGCTGTTCATCATTTGTTGAAAAATGGCGATGTCATTATTTTCCTTTGAACATGTAGGTTAATTTGGTGAACTATGCCTTCACGTTTTTTATGCAAGAAGCACGGCAGGTCTGTAACAATATAAATATTTGGGACTCGTTTCTCTCTGACTACCCCGCAAGCGCCGGCGTGAATATATTCATGTATAACTATTAAAGTAAACTGTATTAACACGATTTTGTTACATCATTATTCATAGAGAACTATTAAAGGTTAATTATATAACATATTGTAGATATTAATGTAAAATATTGTAAATATTAATGTAATTGATATTAATTGACTGCTTCTGGTCTGGACTGGTCCTGAGATCAAATCTCGAGTAGGGCACTACTGGATTTTTTATAATTAATATTTTCTAGTACTGGCTCGGAGGCTGTGGGACATAAACGTAACTGGTGAAACGTGGGAATGTTCTACGTTCCTTCGTCTACTTCTTCGGGGATTACAGGCATGATGTAACGTATGTATGTATGTATATTAATATAAAATATTATAGATATTAATATAACATATTGTAGAGATATATGATGTAATTTTCGATAAGATATTACGAACTTATTTCTATATTTTACGTTAAAGGAACTATCTTTCAATATTCTGTTAGGTTATGGATTAAAACCCTATCGGTAACGTCTGACGAGCTTTGAGCGTTCAACTATGAAATATTACGTTGCTATATTTTGACTTGCGTTATAACAATGTGTAACAATATTAATATTTATGAAAGTTACATCACAATTTTCACGTTAAAATCATGATCTGATAATTACCGAGTATGTCAAAACGAATAATTAAGTATTATAAGTACGTGCAGAATAAGAACACAAGGTATTTAAGATGTAACATCACGTCGGTAATCACCGAAGAGGAAAGCAGAGTAGTGTAACATTGACAAGTTTCACCAGTTACGTTTAGGACGGTAAGACGTTTATTTCGCGCTCTGTTCTCTTTCTACCATGTCAATAGACGTCACAAATCTGTACGGAAGCAGCGTCATATTGTATGCTCAAGGTATCCATCAGACGCAAGGAGGATGCCATGACCAACTGAGTGTCGTTATACGAAAAATGTTAGAGAGATAGAAACATGTAGAGCGCGTATTACCCATATTTATGTCATACTGATTAACAAGTTTGAATTGTAGCGAAGATTATAACAGTTGAATTTGGAATTGCAGTTGGAATTCGGTGTCAGAGCGAATATTACTTCTTAGAGTTATACGTTCTCGTTCATTCGCCACCGTCTGTCTAGTATCTTGTATTACCGAGCTGATATAAAATACTAAAACAAAGTGGAATAAGAATATTACGTAAAGACGACCGCTGGCGGTGTAGGTAATTTCCCTCCGGATACCTTTCAGTAGGGATGAGTAATGCCCGCCGGACGCCACGTCTTTCCCTAGTAACGTTTTGAGTTCTGTCTTTTTGTTTCATCTTCATGTTCATTATTAAGACAATCTTGCAATTAAGTGATAAGTTACACGGAAATATTTTCCCTTTGGGTTAGCCAAAGGAGTGTAATACTCCCAAATTTCAACAGTTACGTTATAAGTCCCACGAAATAAACGATGAAAATGTTGTTATATACCGTTCAAAAAATCTATCGGCACTAATATATTTAATACAAAAAGTGACATCGATTCAGAAGGTATTGAAAACAATAATATAACAGAACACAGTATAGCAGGTGTTTGTTGCGACAGATAGTACATAAATAGCTCACGTATTTCCATATTTGACATTTGCGTAGATATAATTGACGTTCAAACACGTGAAAAAAACTGGTCACTTTATATACATATTTAAAGCTATATGTCTGCAATATAATGAATAGATAAATAACACTGCAGCAGCTTGGTAAAATATGCTCTAAGACCTTTCCTAGTTGCGGAAGAAAGCCCTGCCGGGATGTAAGACTTGTGCACTATGTTTAGTAATTTTATAATTATAGAGTCGCGTAGCTCAAAAAATTTAAGAAACTGTTGTCCCGTTAACCCGGCAGATACCTGCGCTTCGCCAATTTTTTCCCACACGCCTATAAAGGGTTAAAAAAGCCCGATGTATTGTAAGAGGATATCTAATTTCCTTGAAAGCAAAATTGGCGTAACATTGCTAAGGTACTTTTTATACCAATAACCCTTTTGTCGGTACGTTTGTTGAGTTTTTTTTTCTTTTTAAAAGCGTAAAGAAAAGGCGGTTAGTTTATATCCGGTTTCTTTTGACATTTCGAGGGTTGACCGATGTTCTCAATGAGAATTAATTATTTGAAGTGGTATTCACTAGTCGAGTGGATTGACGTGTATTGTAGGAGGTTTAATAAAACACAATAATATTTCTTTGTCCAATTATATCATGGCTTGTGTAGTATTGTGAACTTAATTGACCGTTGATAATCAACCCATCTCATTTAATCACTAAATACTAAAATAAAAAAAAATCTATTGAATAAATATATTACAAAAACAAATATTTTTCTTTTTCTACATAAATAATGTCCCTTGTAAGAAAGTATTAAATAAAAATCTATGTATTTAAATATATTGAGGTGTAATTGAATCTTTTTTTTTCGAAAAAGCCCGAGAATCTCTCGTTCGCGCCGACAATTTGTGCGTTATTAAATTTATCCCCGAGCGTCGCGACTTAATCTTTGAAGAAATCAAAAAGAAAGCTATTAATTTTCACACCTCAACAGGCAACGTGAGATCTAATCGTGAGATGACGTCTCGAAAGAAAAAAAAACACAAAAGAAAAATAATTTCACGCGAATCATAGAGCATCTGCTATCACCTGCTATCCTATGATTACCCTTCACCTTTCTAATGCTACGGGTCTTTTCGACCCCAAGCGGATATGAAAGGGTTTGTCTTTGTTCGTGAACAGTTATATTACGGTCTAAGACCAGGTGGATGTTCCTTCCGCGTTCTCACGAGATGATAGCGGATTTAGCCATTTTTATTACAAAGGTTAGTTGACACAACTGTGTTTGCTTTAGTCGTATGCTTAATGTCACACTGGGGTTACAGCGGGTTAATTATATCGTCTAATGAAAGTTTTATTTTATATTATATTAACATCGTTGTCTATAATAATAATAATAATAATAATATCTTGGGACATCTCGACACACGGCCATGTGATCCCAAAGTAAGCGTCAACAGAGCTTGTGGTATGGTAACCAGAGGGCTGATAAACTACATATATACATATAAAT
>DWDV01001037.1:0-14274 GCA_018245615.1 Mimoniades ocyalus
TAATATCGCTTCCGGATCTGTGCTAGACAATATTAATGCTCTGATAGCTGATTTAGATAATGGAATGGAAGCACCTAAGATTAATGACATTAATGACAAATTCATAAAGAATATAGTGGGGAGTATTTCTTCCAATGATTCTCCAATTCCAATAGAAGTAAACGATCGTGATTTCGCGTCTGATATAATAATTGGTGAAAAACTTGGTTTTAACGATGTTAGTCAAGATGGTGAAGAACTTACTGGTAATAAAAATGAGAAAACCGAAACAAGTACCGTACAAGATTCTGATAACAGAAATGAAGTTGAAAATGTTAATGAACTTATGCAACTAGAAGGTAAGTTAGATGTCCGAACTGAAACTGTGAAACAGAAAAGTGATCCTCTTGAGGTATTACCCACAACGTTTACTGAAAATAGCCAGGAGCCTGACATGCTAGTAACATCTGAAGAAATTACCAGAGAATTCCGTGAAATTTTAAATAATTTTAACAACGACGCTATTGTTTCTACGACAGCAATTGATGGTAAACCAGACGAGGTTCTAAAAGAACTACAAGTTACTACTAGGACAGACAAAGACGCGACGGGCTATTTCATACCGGACAGTACCATTAATTCCAATGAAGCAAACACAAATGACAGTAAAGATGTGCAACGCAATATTCCTGACAGTACAAACGAATCTGTTGATATGAATAGCGATATTACTTCTACCCATAATCCTGCCGATATGATGTCTAAAGAGCAATCTGTTGCAACTTCATCCTGTAGCGATACTTTGCCTCGCATTGATTCTATTGGTAAATTATTATCCATTTTGGAGGACAGAAACAAAATTAGGGAATTAATCACATCGCTTGGTAAAGATTCAATTGAAAATGAAAAACTAAAGAAAAAACTAGAAAAACTTAGTGAAATTGTTTTAGATGACAAAGATAACACGCAAGAAGATGTTACGAAACATGGAACTGAAAATGTCCCTCATCTTAATGAAGACAAGAAAAGAAAAGAGAATAGTGGTAACACATCAGAGCAGACAAGCAGTAAAAATCAGTTAGATTTTGGAAATGAAGTACTTGGCAATAACTCGAATGAAATAAGCATCGAAAAGGGTACAGGGCAAGAAGCACCTTGTACCGATATGGTCGTAAACAGTAAAAATAATAAAACAGGGAATGATGTACAATGCGAATATATTGCAAATAAACAATATGTTGAAAATGAAAAAAAAAAATAGAACAAGAGCCGCAAGAAAATGGTAATAATGATTTCGCACAAAGTGTTGATGCTAAAATTAATGTGGTAGAAAATGCACACGAAGCTATTCAAAACAATGAAACAAGTTCAGTTCAAAAGATAACGGAAGAATTAGTAAACGTTACCAATGAAAGTTTGCTTACAGGATTGCCATCTGATGTAATAAAACCCGAAAAGAAATATGCCAAAAAATCAAAAATCACTAAAAAAGGAAGATCTAAACTTGCCAAAAAATTACTTCAACAGAATAAAGACAAACGTTTGACGCGGTCGGAAGTTGGAAATGTTCAGTCAAAACCGCCAGTTCCTAAGAAACCTTCAAGAGAATTATTAAAATTACATGAAGATATTAGGGAAATGTCTATAAGTGAGGATATCCTTAATGCTACTAGTATAAGGAGGTGTCGTTTAGCTAAAATGGTAGATGAGAAAAGCTCCAAAGTAGAACCACAGTCAAGTGAAGCAGAGCCAATAGTGGTATTGGAAAAGATAACAGGTAGAGATGTGTCCGATGAAACTACAAATCTTACCGAAAGGACAAATAATAAAAGGATAGCTAAAGTCAAATCTAATGTTCTCAAAGAAGAACTCACCGACTCTAAAAATAAAGAGAAAACGAAATACAAACCGGGGCCTAAATCTAAGGGTCACCGACAAGGAGATGATCCGTATGATTTTGAAACGGAATCTATAACGGACAATAAACATAAAAATACTGACTCCTATAGTGATTCGGGGGATTCAGTTAAGAGTTTCGGAAGTTCGGAATTGCTAGTTGATTTAAAAAAGAAGGTAAAACGAAAAAAACGAACCTGGAAGTTGGGAGTAATAAAGACAAAGACTTCTAAAAAAAAGAAAGAATTAAAAAATGCCGAATCTACTATACCCAATGATTCTACTCAAGAACCCGCAACTACTAATGAAAATAAGCTTCCAACCATCAAAATACCAAATCTTAATTGCTTTACTGATAAAATGTATTGTTTTAATAAAAATATAAATGTTTATTCGTGCTGTCTTTGCGAATACAATGGTAACGATATAGTCATCCACTACAAAAAGCAACATCCTCATTCAGAAATTCCTTTATCTAGGATAAATCCAGTAACAGCTGAAGAGGCCATAAAACAATGTGAAGATATGAACTTACAGGCAGTTAGTAAATTGAAAACTAAAAAGTACGTTTGTCGATTTTGCTTCAAAGAATTTACGAAGACTAATACAGCATTAGAAACATTCTTTTGGCATGTTGTTAGTGAGCATACAGGAGAATATAAACAAGCTTGTTCGGAATGCGTCAATGTAAGTATGTGTCCGTTTAATTTAGATATACCACCGCCCCCTAGGAATCTTTACGGACAACTCATTGGATACATATGTGGAAGATGTAATTTTACCCAAGTATCGCTCGAAAATCTTAAAACACACGTGATAATTCGCCATGACGATCAACAAACAGAAGTGTTCTCTATAAATTTAGCCGAGATTCCGAGGAAAATTCTACAATCTTTTTTAGCGAAATTGAAAGAAACTCCTACTGAGACTCCGCGAGTGTTGCGCAGTACGCGTTCCAATCAAAATCTAACGGATCTCAATGATGACCGGAGTGATATCAATGATAGCTTAGATTCTCATGATAATTATATTGGCGACAAAAATTCGTTTTCTATATCCAAAAGAACTGCTAAGAATAAAATTCAATCGAAGTTTATTTTTGAGAATGATGACATGAGTGACACGTCCAGCTATTCGAAAAACGATGTAATTATCAAAGCCGGTATCAAATTAGAACGTGAAGATGATAGTCAAGATTCGCACTGTGATGACGTTTTAGACAATTTTATAGAAGGACCTTCCGAGGACGTCGAAAAAGCACAAGATCCAACAAAAACCACTGTTTCTAACGATGTGTTTGACTATCCTCATTTTAAAATCCGATCGAATGACTCTGGTATAAAAGAATACATATGTTGTATTAAAGGGGTTGATAATCATTACAGGACCACTTTGCTTATTTCATTAAAGAAACATGTGCAAATGAAACATACTGAAAATTGGGATGGTTACTGTTTTATTTGTAAAGTAATTGTTACGAGTCAAGGAAAACATATGTTCAAAGATTGTTTACAACATTTTCTCGATAAGCACATGGACAACTTTCCTATCATAAAAAATGTTGACGAATCGACAATAAATAATACAGTCAAAATAGAAACTTCGACACCCGTAAAAGATGCGCCTAAACCCACGCCTTATATTAATGTGCGTCCGCTGTTTGAGCTAATTTCCCCAGCAGGATCGACTCAAACATCGGAAAACAGTTCAACGCTGCCAAAAATACACAGCGTCGTAAGTCTCGGTTCTGAAGGAGATGCGGACGAATCGTATAAATACGAGGAAGCACAAGCCGAGGTTATGTCGAAGAAACATCGCGTCGTATTGGAGACGATGTTGTGGCCTGAAAAGTTAATACAAGTTTTCAAATGCGCCGGACGCTTTTGTTCATACACAACAGATAACGTGGAGGAAGCTTTGGTTCACGCTTCTACTCACCAAAAGATTGGCGGCGAGAGCTCTTTGGCATGTGCTTATTGTGACTTCAATGCGAAAGGAAATGCCATTGACTTGGTGATGCACGTGTTTAAAAAGTACAGTCACTGCGCATATGCGTGCGGCAAATGTTTCTATCGGGCTTCAGCAAGTCAATTGGTCTATGCACATGTGAAAAGAATGCACGCTGATTTAAACGCGGATGAAATCGCTGTCTTGAATACGGGCACAGCAGCACAGGATACTACGAAGGACGACATACTGCCACGCGATCAAGCCGTGCTGCACTACGCTTGTAAAAACAGTAAGTTTTTAATTCTAGATAGTTTTTTTTTATACCAATCGCTAAGTAACTTACATCGCAGTACAACGATCTGGCCTGTTTTTTTTTTCTTAGTCTCTATGTATCTGAAATAGTAAATATTATGCCTCATGAATTAACCCAGAAGTCCTTGGAAGCCACAAATGAAGTATTTTTGCATGTACATGTACCCCTCGGCGTACTAATTTCGTTTTGAATTTATTTTCCATATTATAAATAACGTTAATATTTGGCAAACCATATGTATTTATTATAGTTTTCTTCACTATTATTTATATGAGTTACATTAGAACTTACACTTTATAAACAAGCCATTTTGATAATAATTGAAATATTTCTAGAAGATGCTGAAAGCGGTGTGGACTGTCAGTTTAAGTCTTTCATATTAACGAAATTTCGGGAACACTTGCAAATGAAACACGAAAAAGACGAACAGTTTATGTGTTACGTAAGTATATGTTGATCAATATTTATTTACAAATTTGCAATTGATTGCTTATGTTCTTATTATATGTTGTTACTTAGTTTGTTTGCGCTTTTAGCACTGAATATGACGCATGTGTAAATAAATGTACATATAAATGTAAGTTGTAAGTTCTGTTGATTCAAGAGTCAACTTTTCAACAGCTGTACGGAATTTCTTGAGCTTTTTTTCTATTTTAGATACGAAAACGATCTAAAACAGTTCAATGTCAAAGGATATCCTGTCATATAAGAAATAATTTTGATCGTTCATGTATGTATATATGAGAGCATATTGTTTTTGATGTGCAGATTTGTGATACGTCCGTGTCATCGCCGAAGCTGTTGTCTCAGCATCTGAACTCTCACGGCCTGAGGATATACCAATGCTGTCGCTGTTTGTTCGGTGCCGAAAACGAGACCGAACTTTTGACGCATGCGTCCGAGAAGCACCCCTTGAAACAGCCAAAAGCCTATCTTAGAATAATAACAAACAAGGTTTGTATACAATTCATTGCAGTACGCAATTAAAATACGTTCTTTGCTCTTCTATCCTGTGATTTTGCCAGAAAGTATCCGGTATTCTATACAATGCCTAAAATGTTCAGTCAATGTGTGAAATAAACTGTATTTTAGATTGGCACGTATTGTACAGTTCACAATGTAAATATTTCAGTGAAACCACTGAGATTTTGAACTGGTGGAACGCGGGAATGTATTACACTCCTCTGCCTACCTTGTTTTACCTCTTCGCTGATTACAGACGTAATACTTTATCAAACTGCACTTCGTAAAGAAACTAGACAGTGCAAACGATGCCTAGGCCATGTATATAAAACTCAATACTGTTCACGCTAATGTTATAGACGAGAAAAACCCTGATATTGATCACAAGAGAGCTAACAATTAACAACAATATAATTTTAAAGTTTTTGAAGATATTTTATTTATAACAGATAATAACGTTTTCTTACAGGGTCCCAATTCAGAAGTACGAATTTTGCCTTTGGCGGTTCTCAGTAAGACTACGGTTAAAATTACAGAAGTCACAGCATGCACAGTGAAGGAAAATCCAGTGAAACAAGCGGAGAGGTCGATCGATTTGGAGAATCTCATCGGAACCACGATTTCCATGATCGAATCGCCAAATACGACCACGGAAGCAGCTACCGTCGAACCTGCAACCATGAATACGGACGATACACAATCAGAGAATCTGAAAACTTCCAGCGCCAATGTCTTATTGGACGGAGACAAAAATCCTTCAGACATTACGACACTACTAAATAAGCAACAGGAATCTAATAAGCCAGTCATTACGACACTAGTAAACAACCAAAAAGAAGCTAATAAACCAGCCATTACACCACAACTAAGCAACCAAATAGAAGCCACTAATCAATTAACAACTATTATAAAGACTGAACTCGCGGACAAGGTACTGACCGGCGCTGCACAGAACTCTAAGCTACTGTCTCCTACAAAGGACGATGTGGTTTGCTTGGACAGCGACGACGACAATTCACGACAAAATGTCATCGATCTGTCTAATGAGCAGAGTCCAGAAGACACTTCTACTCTAAAATCAGATTCTACTCGAGAAGTCGAAGCCAAAGCCGCTGAGAAAATTAGCGTCCCGCGAGCATGTTTGTACAAATGCTCCAAATGCCTTAATGTGACCAAAACAGAGGCGATATTTAAAAGACATCTCTTAATGTGCTTCCCTGAAACGGATGAGGTTATCCCTTGCGCGCATTGCTCGTATAGCGCACACTGGACCGCGATCGTGAATCATTACACTAGTAAGCATTTAACGATATTTAAACGGTACTCTTGTTCGGACTGCGACGGAAAGTTTGTAACTAAGGCGTCCGCGAAGAGTCACATGAAACGCATCCATAGCGTAAGCTCTCCTTTAATAAGTGATGCGAATTCTACACAGGGTCTTACTCAGTGTATAATTGATTTATTAGGACCAATCGAACGGCCGGCTCCTAAGAGAAAGTTGTCTGTTGATGGTGCCAGCAAACCAGTCGGACCATCAGCACCTAAGTTGAAGAAGTACGGGCCGCACGATGTCGACAGGTTGCCGATTAACCCTATCCTAGATGACTTGGTGTACTGCGCCCTATGTGAGTTCAGTACGAAAGTGCGACTCAATATGGTACGGCACTTGCAGTTACACGCCGAACAGCAACCGGTGCCGCGGACCGCGCCCGTAAATCCTGTGCCGCATCTCGACACCAACGAGAAGCATTTCGACAAAATGGTCAACCTGGCATCCAGCTCGGTAACATCCAAAACCGACAAAGGAAATAAGGAAGGAACGCATACCGTAACCGAACATCTAACGCCAGAAGCGGCCGCGGTATATCCTAAATATGTTACGCCACGACACCGTTACACTTGCGGAGCCAAGGATTGCTCGTATATCTCCGTGAACGAATCAATGTTCAAGTTCCATTGGGAGACATTGCATCACGGCACCAACGATTACCATTGCGTGCACTGCCCTCCGCATCAGCATTTGGATACTTCAAGACCATTGACCGCAGCACGAATCATCGTCCATCTCAAGATGCACGATACAAAACTATACGCTTGTTCATCCTGTAACTTTTATCATCACACACGGAAACTCGTCGAGAAGCATGTGAGGGAGGTGCACAGTGGCAAATTAATAATAGTGAGGGAAGATGGGATGCCTTTACCTTCAGTTTCCGCTGCGCCCGTCCAACCCGTGACATCCGCGCCCACAATGGACTTGAAGGCATGGCAATGCGGTCTATGCAATTTCAAGAGCATGCTTCGTCCCGAAGTGATCGAGCACTGCGGTAAATTCCACCAGTCGAAGATGCAGTTCAAATGTACTTATTGCGGTTTTCGCACTTCCAATATCGAGAATATATCGAAACATCAAGTGAAACAGCACCCCACTAAGAAGGAGGAAGTTTTCTATTTCTATTACAGAGAGGGGTCTATACCCGACGAGACGGATGGCATTGCACGCTGGCAGAAACAGTCGCAGAAGAATGAGAGCGAAGTGAAAACGGAGACGCAAGTGCAAAGTTTAATGCAGACTACCAAATCGCCGCCACCGAAGCTCGTGGTGAACTTGGACATCGTGAAGAAGGAGGTGGTCGAGCCGGAAATAGACGTGCAGGTGACGGAAACGCTCGAGGATTTGCGCAAGACGTTTGGGGAGTTCTGCGAGCCTAATGGACTGAAATACAAATGTCCACTGTGTAAAGTTGTCATCGAGGACAATCAAGTCGCCATGCAATCACATTTATATGAAGAATTGCAATATAGAAAGTTAGTATATAATTATTAAAAATATTTGGTAGATTAGATTTGATTGATCTTCTTATCAAACTACTAAATTAATTCGTTCATTTAACTAACGTAATATTTTTGTCATATTATTCTCATTTATTTTCTTTGACTAGTTCTTGACAACTATTTATATTATTTAGAGTGCCTCGTTTGTTCAGTGCATGCAAGCGCGACTGCTAAGCGAGAGGACCTATGTTCAATATTCGTTTCGGGTATTACTCGGGTTTTTGTGAAATTAAATTCCCAGTAGTAGCACGGAGTCTGAATTTGTGCCAGGTGTATGGCAATAGGCTCAACCCATATTGCATTGTGGAAGTCAAACGTAACTGGTGAAATGTGGAAGTGTATTACACTCAGTCCTCTGCCTACATCTTTGGGGATTACAGGCGTGATGTAATTTTACCGTTACCAGAAATAACAGGTTTGAAAAGCTATGTTCTAGACGTCTTATAGCACCACGGAATATGGAATAAGGTTGACGAGTCTGTAATGCATCAATTTTTTTATTTGTTTGGTTATTGTTAATTGGATTGTTTGTAAAAAACAATAATTAACACGCTAATTTATGCCAAACAATACTATAAATGTCCATTATTTATTTAGTACAAATAAGTATAAATCAATTTATTAACCCTGAAGTCCACATCAATAGCGAAAATCTTGTAGAATTAAATGATGCAGAATACAAGCAAAAATATAAATTTTATACAATAGTCATTAATAGTTAAATCAATTTATAATAGTTAAATTAATTTATAATAGTTAAATCAATTTAACATTTGTGTCTTTTAGATGGGGTTGTGCTGTTTGCTCGTATAAGGCTTTCCACAAACCAGGACTGCAGCAGCATGTGGAGACCGAGCATGGCCACAGTCGGGAAGCCAAGGAGCCCATTGAGCTGCAATTGGACCCTAAAATAGAAATGTGGGTGTCGAAGCTTCTCGAACACCAAACCGCTATAATCGACAAGAATAAGGAGAATCTAGCGAAACAGAAAGTGGAAATTTTACGCTCCAATCCTGGGCCGTCTAATGTTAAAGCAGCGGAGAAAGCGCTTGAAGCTCCCGAACCACCCAAGAGTGTTTCTGACCCAACAACCCAACCAAAGCCCAACGTCAGTATGGCAGAGCTGGAGAAACTGTTTGGACCATTCGGAGTGCCCAGCAACATGAACTACAGCTGCCCAAAATGTAACACCATCGCAAAGAGTGAAATTATAATGCAGGAGCATTTGGAAATTGAATTGTCTAAAATAAGGTAATTAATTGTTGCTGATAAGGTGTAGACCTTACAGTTTATTGAAAAAAAGGTTTTATAATGTATGTGAAGTCTGCTATCCTGCATTTGGTCATCATGTCAGATTCTGGCCTTAACCATCTCATTCTGAGACGAGACCAGTGTTCAGTTGATGATGATACTTCACATTAGTGTAAAATCTTTGCCTTGATTTCGTTGCCTGTGAATTCTGTGAGCATTGATTGGGTAGTTCTCAGTGCAGGAACACCTATGTGGCGTTTTAATTTTAGGTAGAAAGTTAACACTATTAAGAGTTTAATACAAATGATTGCAAGGTCCAATTGTAACCAGGTCACCTAGATGTAGTTTTGGTTGTATATACTATTGAAAAGAAGATTTTTACTGTTGGTGTTGGTATGAAATCTAGAATTGAATGCATGAATTAATTTCAATAATCCAATATGATTTGTTGAGAATATTTTTCGCGGTGGCATGACTAAAATTACAGGGCTAATCTATTCAATAGGACAATGAATTCATTTGGGAAATTTATACATTAGGAAACTTTTTTTCATAGTGTAAGAATATCAGATTGATGTCTCATAAATCCGTTTTCTGTTTTAAATTCCAGATGGTGCTGTAACAAATGTAATTTCTCTTTCCAAACGTACCACGAAGCTCAGTTCCACTGCCGCAGCACCCACCAGGGCCAGTCCGCTCGCCCGGTGGAGGCCACTAGAGACGCGAGCCTCAGAGCCGCCTGGGTAGCCGCCGTGCTTCGCGTACAGAAACTCAGTATGAACTACATGCCGGTCACAGAAGCCAAAGCACCCGAGCCCACCATTCCAACGTCCGAAAGCCCAGGCGAAAACTCTCTTCTAGTGGTGCGTTACGAGAAAAACGTTCCAACTCCCGAAGAGGAAATGAGATACAGCAGAAAATCCGACAGCGATGACGACAGACTAGTCATCGACGAACCCGAGCTTAAATCTAGAACCAGGATCCTGGAACCCGTTAAGTGTCCATTTTGCGATGCTAAATTCAAGTACTTGAGGTTCCTGGACGCTCACATGCTCAAACATTACGGTCTGAAGCCCTACACGTGCCCGTACTGTACCTATAGCGATATGAAGAAGCCAATGGAGAATCACATCAGGTTGCATCACGCAGACAAATCGATGTTGTTGCAGCCTACGCCGCTACCGCCGATGGTCAATGCCAAGAACGAAATCGTGTGTTTAGTCTGCGAGAAGTTGATGACCAAAGCCGAGGGAAGAGAGCATTTTCACGGCAATATGCGGCCAGAGATTGGCACTTTGGGCGACGTTGTGTACAAGTGCTTCATCTGCCTGACCCTGCACAAAACTATCGCGGACATGAAAGTCCATCACAAAGCGAACCACATATTACACCGCTTAAAGTACGGCTCATATAAATTGCAAAATGTGAACCGTCTGATAGAGTGTGATTCGTGCAAAGTAACATTTCCAGTTTTGGCTGAATTTAGGAATCATTGTGAAGTCCAACACAACTTAAAAGCCCGCTTGGCAATGACCAGTTCTAACACACCAATAACAATTGACTGTGAGGAGGTAGGGAATAAAAGGAAAGCGAATGATAGCATAACATTGCCAACTCCTAAACGAGTTGCTAAGAAATCAACTACTAAATTGCCCAGTGTTGTTGCTGTGGCCAAGAAGTCTACCACAAAACTGCCATTCTACCATCCCATAGATTCCATGGAATACTCATACTACGGAACAAAACCGTCAAGTAGCAACCTGGAAAATGTAACTACGCTTATGCCATTCTGCAACACAATGGTGCCGTTCTCATTGAAGAAATTGAGTGAGATCATAAACATCAATCCATGTGTCATGGTTGAAGATATTAATAAAAAGACAATGACTGAATCAGTGTGTGAATGAGTGAACGGTCTAAATATTTCCACAGTAGAAATATTAACTGCGCTTAGCAGTGTTGATTCATTGCCATATTCTTGGTATGCCCATCTGTGATTTGTGTGTTAATATTAATTGGGTGTATGGCCAATTGTTGGTAATGTAATTTATAGTAACTTTAATGTACCAAGTTTAATGTTTTAACTAAGTGAATGGTGTCAACTGAAATACAACAGTACCACAAGTGTGTTGATATCTCCTCTGACAGACGCTTTGGCTACAATATATTTTTGTCGAAAACAATCATAGTTGCATGTTTTTTTTAAGTTCAACAATATTATGTCAATTGTATAAAATATATTAAATGGATGATTTGAATTATAGACAACTGATTCTCATACAATGAGTAAAAGATTGTTGATTTTTGTCCAGAGTTAATTTAAATTTAAACTATACAGGGCCATTATAAGGTGTTATGTAAAAAATTATGTATCAATCAGTTTTGTTAAGTTAGAAAGTCAGCTGCCTGAATATATAAGAAATATTGTGTTGCGCTTCTGATGACTTTGTTGATTTAAAACAAAGTACATATTTATTTTGAACTCCAACAGTTACATACCCTATTTACTTATGCATTTATGTGACATACTGTTTAATTTTTCTTATTTTCAGTTTGTTGATTTCAAATGATATATATTGATTTTTTTTTTAATTACACTTTAATCTTATGTCAATGCTGAGACAAAGTTAGCTATCCGAGCCAGGTGTATTTTTTTTTTGTAATGTTAATGGCCTGGATACAAGTCCTTTAGAGCCAGGTGTATAGATGAGAAGACTGACGCCAGCGCCATTCGCTCATAATCATTCAGTCGTTCATAGCCGTTCATTGGATCTGTTTTCGTAGGTACTTGTTTATGTACACTATGGTATGCGACATGTTATTTCTTGTTAGACAGATTTGTCTGTTCGTGATGTGCGACAGACAGTAATTGTTGTGAATACTTGTATGGTTTTTGTTGTATTATAAATCCATATTAATGACGTAATTGAAGTCAATTATAAGAAGAGTTTAATTATGTTTCCTTCTGAACACTAAAATTTTACTATTTTCATCGTAATTTTTCTGAATTATTTAAATGTAAAATGAACTCATGTTCATGTATATAATAAAAATAATATATTTGTAAGTAACTTAGTAATGATCGGATTACTGTTCATTTCTACGTTGCAAAGAAATATTGTTAAGGCACCTATTCATAGGAGCGTCCAGTGAAGTAAATTTCCTATTATCAATATCAGTTACTTTGTTCAACGTATTCATTTCGTCCAGTGAAACGTGAATGGCAAATACAAACATTCACCTCGCTTTCACATATCAAACGACAAATGCATATTTGGTGTCCAGCTATTTGCAAATAAATTTAAATTACATGTAGTGTTTCAGTGACTGGCAATTGTTTTAACTGTCCAGATCTAGAAGAATAGACAAAATAGCGTCAGTAACTATAATTTGGTAGCGACATTTTTTCAAAATAAAATAACGCCAGAAACGACCTTCAGGCTGATTGTGGTATAGTTGTTATTGAACTTTCTGTTGTCCCCCCAATGAAACGAGCCCTAGCTATAATTACTGTCTTATTGTTAGTTAACTATGTAATATTGTACGTGTGGTGCCCTCTGTCCAGGTTGTTGGAGGCAGCGGTTTTGATTTAAATGTGAGTGTGATTGACCCTTGGGACTGGAGCGACTTTTTCAGTGAAATTTGTATCATTTATCAAGATACTTTGATATGTTTTATTCTACGTATGTGTATGTATATAGTTAATAATTGTAGTTAGTATGTAGTGATACAATACGCTTTTTTTCCATCATCTACGTACAATAAGTATGTTACAGCCAAAATAATTACTTCGATTAAAAGTATTAAATTGATTAGTTCTATGGTTTTATTTAAATCCTTTTTGCTGTTCTTTAATCAGGCTGTGGTGGATTATACCTGCTAGTTGTCCCCATAGCAGTTTCTTTGAAGGATCTGCTTGGGCTTTTGCGCTTTAGGTTTGTTAAATAAACGGGAAAAATAGTGTTGCCATAAAAAAATATGTAATGAAATAATGCGCGTTAAAATGTGATATCTCTATTAGGTATATATTGCACCTACTGAATTAATGTATGTAGATGTCTTTTTCCAGCCGTAATGTTTTTCTGTGACGTAATCTCTTTCTGTAGTGTAAACTATGTCATCATAATCTACGGTATATGTATCACTATCAGCCAGTTCCCGTCTACTGCGGGGCATAGGCCCTTCCATGCCATGCCACTAGGCTCGAGGTTCAGCTCGTATTTGACCACTGCTAGGTACTTTGCGGCGCTTCAAAGTATAGACATGGACCTGCAATAAATGTGCGGTGCTGGTCAAGAAGTCAAATCAAAAATGATGATTAAAGACAAAGTAGTAGTGCAGTTTTTTGTTGATATAAGCAATGCAGTTTTTGTTGATACGCCATCTAGAGGATTTTTGTGCTATTTACGAGCTCATTAACATTTACAATTGGAGAACCGTTACAGTACTAATAGAAATGGTAGATGGCGTTAAAATTATTTTTGTAATTACATTCGCTCATAGTTCTAATTCATCGTCACTAAAAGAACAAATATGGCAAATACTAGACTATTTAGTTACTTCAGATGACAATTTAAATTAAAGTAAGAAGATATGATACTTTTTACCAATTCATACAGTAACTATTTAAGATTATTGTATTCTAACATAAATATTCAGAAGTATGAAAGTGAGAAGCAGTTAACTGCCTTGTTGGTCCCGTTGTTTGCTAGCACGACTACTGGGCGGAAGGTTTCGGTTTCGATCTCCGGTCCGGGCATAGTATTACAGTGTTTATCTAACTTAAAATTTCTAGTAGTGGCTCGGCTTGGAGTCTGGTTTCGTGCCCGGTGTATGGCGATAGGCTCTCAGCCCCCTTACTCTATGGTACAAAATAGAATAACGGGTGAATCGTGGGATTACTACAGTTTTTCTTCAAGGAAAACAAGCATGACAGGTGAACACACACTCGAATAACGAGGCAGTCAAGTACGGTGTTCAAAAGATTTTACAAAACTACAACTTACCTACAACTTACAATTATACATATATATTAACATGCAATGATGCAACATAAATGATAATCAAACTATCAATAACTATACTCT